>VCJN01003460.1:0-75921 GCA_006384855.1 Tetraselmis striata | reverse complement strand
CTGCAGCCAGAAATGCGCAGAGCAGGGACAGTCCTAAGTCACAGCACCACCTCCCGCGAGAGACAACCCTGAGATGCGGGCTCAGCTGGAATCGAGGGTCAGCTGATAATGGGCGCACCTGGATCTGGCGGCACTTGCCGTCACGGTCCAGCAGTAGATCATGTTGCCAAACACCTTGGTGATGTAGACCGGGACATCCAGGGTTTCGGATGATGCCAGAGTCTCCATTGGGCAGGCAGTATTTGATGTGGTTCAGCGTGGTGTACACCAGCACGCCGTTATCATCCCAGGCAGCGGACTTGACGCGGATGGTCTCATGCACAGTGCACGAGTTGCCCAAGCGCCTTGTTGGCGATGATGATGGCGTGCTTGGACAGCAGCGCAACCTGAGCAGGAAGGGCAGCAGGGAAGTGTGTCAGCGCACGATCCATGCAAGTGCGCGACCGGTGGGTTTCACAGGAAGCCGGAGTGAGGGACCGGGGGCGGGGACAGTCTACGGTTCGCACCTGGTTCATGTCGCCAGACCAGACAAGTAACTTGATAGATGGTGTGGAGAGCTCGGCAACAGTGCTGCGCTGCTGCACATCAAAGAGGATGACCTGCTACGGGCGAGGGGGGTTACAAATGGCCTCTCGCAGTCGACAAGCAGTGCAGCCCCCGCTGTCTATAGTCACTTGTAGCCAGCCAGCCAAACCAGGGCAGGCACCTTGTCCTCGCAGCGGCACAGCAGCAGGCCGGTGCCCGCATAGAAGAGCGCGTCCGAGGAGGAGTCGGGCGCGGGGCACTTCTTGGTGATCTCGTTGCGGAGGTTCTTGATCTGGATTTGGCCATTGCTCTTGTCCAGCACCGCAAAGCGGTTGCGCGCGATAAAACACCGCAGAGCTGCCCACACCGCGCTTGGCGTCCTGTGGCGCAGCAAACAGAGGGTCTTAACACCCTATATGGCGGTGTAGGTAGTGCACTGAGCGGTCTGTTTTGGTTAAGGCCAGCGGGAGCTGAGGGGAAGGTAGGCACCGGCGCATTGTCCCCGCGACTGGGGTCTTTCGGCACACTGTACAGCTCGTAAGAGCCGCCCTCGCCGTCGTAGCAGACCAGGACGCAGGTCTCGGCCGGGTTGTACGCAAGGCTGCGAGGGGCCTGGGCAGCAGAGTGGACAGGGAAGCACGCCGCAAATCATCAGTGCCACAGACGACCCCGCCCTGGAGTGTACAGGCCGCAGTGCCGCAGCGGAGAGGATTAAGGGGGCCCCGGGCTGGTGCTGCCTGTGGTGCCGGTACCTGGCTGCTGACGGTGGTGCCAGGGCGGCGGATGGAGATCAGGGGGTTGTCGCGCTGCGAGTTGTACTCATACGCGCGCAGGTATCGGTCCTTGATGTAGTACAGCATGGGGCCGTGCGTCGCCATACGCGGGTCGCTCGCGCTCCAGCTTGAACACACATCATTCCGCTGTCGTGGCCGGCCGCCAGCAGGTTGACCTCCGGGTGGGCGCAAAGGATCCAAAAACCTGCCGTGACAGCAAAGCCGCGCCAAGCAATATGGTTCAGTTGAGACCCCCTCTTCTCCTCCCCAAAAGGGTAATGGCAACAAAAGCTTTGCAGCTGCTACATTCCCCCCAGAGCCGCACGTCACCTGTCATGCTCGCGACGGAAGGTCTGCACGCCATTGCGCTTTGACATGTCCCAGACGCGGATGCTCTTGTCCTCGGAATTGGACACAATGATGTCCTTGGGGGGGGGGGGGGGGGGGGGGGGGGGGGCAGCAGAAGTGGGAATGCCTCAGCTGGTGCTCGGATTGCTGCGAGGGCCGGGGAGGTCTGCATTCGTGTGTGCGTTGACCATTGAGCGTTGCCTTTTCCCAAAAAGAGGGGGGGGGGGGGGGGGGGGGGGGGGGGCAAAAGGGGGGTCCATGCCTGTCTAGCGTGGAACATGACGCAGGACACATTGTTGACGTGGCCGCGCAGGGTGTCCACTTCCCAGGCCTTGGAGTCTACGGAAACCAGAACATTCAGGCTGTGGTGAGCATTTTGGTGATACACATCGGATAGCCAGGGTGGCTAGAAGAGGGTAGAAGACCGGGCGGGGGGGGGGGGGGGATACCGTTCATGCGCCACAGCTTGACCTGGCGGTCATCGGCACCTGACACAATCAAGGGGAGGCTGGGGTGGAAGGTGGCCCAGTTGACGCCACGGTCGTGTCCCTCCAGCACATACTTCACCACCGCATCGCCGCCTCCAAAGAGGTCGGCGTTCATTTGCTGCAAGTGACGGGGCCCAGGAGGGGCAGAGGTCAGGATACGCGCCATCCCCAGACACAAACATCGGGTATGTTCGGTGAGGCGTTTCCAGGGCTGCAGCGTGACTCTCTTCAGCGGCCTTCTATTGTGGTGCGATTCAGCGGTATTGGGGGCATTCCGGAAGCTTGTGATAAGTATGGATAAATGGTAGGAGAAACGAAGCCTCTGTCCTTACCTGCGGCAGGCGCAGCATGTCATCGCCGGCACCGCTGGGCGCGACAGTCTTCTTGCGCAGGCCGCCAATGTCCCACACACGGACCGTCTGGTCCAGGGAGGCCGACACCACAAGATCATCCTTCATGTGGAAGTTGGCGCACATCACGTAGTGGTTGTGCCCCGTCAGCACAGCGATGCAGGTGCGGGACTGCCAGTTCCAAATGCGGATGGTCTGGTCATCGGAGCCGCTGACAATCCAGGGGTACTCCTGGTGAAACTGTACGGTCCGGATGTAGTCCAGGTGGCCCAGCAGAGTGAACAGGCAGCGGCGGAGCTTGTAGTTCCAGATCTTGATCTTGTAGTCGTCGCCACCGGACACAAACAGCGGCTGGCTCTTGTGGAAGTGCACACCGCGCACGGGGCCATCATGCTCGTCGAAGCGGTCGATCAGGGTGCCCATGCGGTAGTCCCACAGCTGTGCACACCAGGGGCATGGGTTGAGCGGCATGCTGGCGATCCAGGCCCAGCCTGCTCAAACGACCCCCCATGCAGGCAGGTCCCTGGTCCAGGTGCAGGGCAGGCAGGTCCCTGGTCCCCCAAGGCCCGTGGACAGCTGCCCTGGCACTGACAGATGCCACCAGCGGGAAGTGGGAGTTTGGGGAGAGTGCGCACCTGGATGACACCGCTGTGCAGGGACGCAAGGATCCATGGCCTGCGCAATCGAGGAGAGGCATCCAGCGGCGTCAGCGGGTGTGGGCCAGCAGCTGGAGAAGGCTCACCGCACAACGCGTCAAGCTCCGAAAATAGAGAGCGGCAGGGCCCGATTGAGACAGGGCGGATGCCCCGCCGTGCTATTCCCGGCACAGATGCGCGAAAAGTGGCCTTTTAGGTAATCCCGCGAACAAACCCAGTGAAATCGTAATAGGATAGGGAAATTTGGTGGCAGGCGGGCTGCTGCTCCCACCGATCGCGCCGGTTGAGATCTGACCGATTGGCGACCCCTCACCCCCCCCCCCCCCCCTCCTCCTCCCCCCACAAGCGGGTGACAGTCGCCGCTGCCGGGACGCGCGATTTCTGGCCGCCGGGCCGCCCTGAAGATCGGAGGCCGAGATGCGTCGGCCAGGGGGTATCTGCGACGACCTGACCCCAAACCCGGGCCCCCGCCGCCCGCCGCCAAGCAAGACCAGCATAGACAGCTCGGTAAGGGCAGACGGGTGTCCGACAAAGTCCGGACGAGGTCCGGATCAAAGCCTCGCGAGCCCACACGCCACTCCCCCCTTCCCCCTCGCGCCCGGGCCGTCAGCGAGGCGGCAGTGATGGCTGACTGCAGCTACATGGCTCATCCAGAGCCTCACGCCTTGGCTCCAGCCCGGTCCCCGCTTACAGGCGCCTGGCGCAGCTGTCCAGGGAAGGAGTTCGAGAGGAGGCCCGGGGCGCGCTGATACGCGCAACCGACGAAGACTGCGCCTAGCGGGGCAGTCAAACCGCGGCACGGCCGGGTAGGCGCGGCGCGGCGAGGCACAGCCGAGCTGCCACCCGCATGAAGCATACGAGACCTGGCGTCCGGGTGTGCAGGAGATGATAAGGGATGGCGGGGGGGGGGGGGGGGGGGGGGGATCCTGGGGCAATACCTCTTCGGGTGGAAGGAGAGGCCCTTCACCCGGTTGCTCTTTGTTTCGAACTTGGTCAGCATCGCGGCGGCGCTGCAGGGCGGTGCCCCTCCCGCACAGATCAGCCGGTCGCGGGCGCGTACTCCCGTTCGCGCACTGCGGGCACTTGTCAGATATTGCCACTGAGCTCAGCGCCCGCGATGCGGCACGCAGACCAACCGCGGGAAGGCAGTGGAGCTCAGGATCTAGCACCAACTCGTCAGCGCGTCTCGTCTAAGGCGAACGTTTTCCGCTCCCGCGCGTGTTCGAAGAGGTTGATCGCGCCCCCTCGGCATGCAACAGGCAGCGCAGCTAATTCAGCAGTGTATCCGGCCCCCCGGGCCCGCGCGCGGTGCTGATATGACCGGCCGGTGGGAATGCTCGTACGTACGTACCGGTAGTTCTCGTAGTTCACGACGAATTAATGAGCAGGGCTTGTAGTACTCAGGGCAATTCTCGTATCTCAGCGTAGTCACACAGTGCACCCACACGTAGATTACTCGCGTACAGCGCGGAGATACTGTAACGGCTTCGCGTAAGTTCGCGTACAGTTAAAATCTGCATAATCCCGGTACAAACATAGTTTAACCTCGTCTTGAACTGAATAATTTTCCCGTATTTTCCTTGTAACAAAGCCTGCGCACTTTTCGGCTAATGTTCCGACATCGAAACTCCATGTACCTGCAGGTACCCAGGTACTCGTCTGCGAGATGCTCCTGCAAGGCACAGGTACAGTACTCGTACCTGGGCTGGCTCGCTCGCGCGCAGTCAAGTGTGCTAATCCTTAGCGCTCTCGATGTCGCAACTACCGCCAACACCGAAGCAGAGCCGACAACAGTCAACAAGATCCCCAGTCCGTCCGGCAGCCTGGCTGTCGCACTGCTCCTGCCTGAGCTCCCGTCTCGGCCCGGCCCGCCACACATCTCGTGGCCGCCCCTCGCGCATCCCTCCCGGACGTCCCTCTCCCGCTGCGGAACCGGAGAGCTCTCCCCGTGTCGGCCCTCGTCAAGCGCGAGCCACGCGAAATGGCGCTACTCCGGCCCGCCAGAGCGAGCGCGCTGCTGCTGGCGCTGCTGGCCGCCTGCGCCGCTACCGCTAGCGGCTACTACCTGCCCGGGACTTTTCCTCAAGCCTACGATGTTGGCGCAAAGCTGCAAGGTGAGGCTGGCAGCGCGTTGTGGCGTACTTGAGTCAGGGGGTGAGCCAATCCATATCGGAGGGCGAACTGGCGGTAAGGGGCGGAACGTCGATGAATATCTAAATACCAACTGCAGCATTTTCACCCGCTTGATGCTCTGGCAAAGCAGACGGGGTGGGGATGCTGCGAGCTGCTGGGCAGGCAGGCAGTGGGTGCCACTGACCGCCTCGCGTTCACGGTGGCTGCTCCCCACAGCGGAGGTCAACAGCGTGACCTCCTACACAACTGAGTTCTCCTACGACTACTACTCCCTGCCATTCTGCAAGCCGGTGGAGGGCGTGAAGAAGTCGCAGCGTAACCTAAACATTGGCACGCTGCTGATGGGGCAGAAAATCCAGAATTCGCCCTACAACTTCACGCTCATGGTGGGATGTCGCCACCGGCCTTGTCACACCTTGCCTCCTCGATTCCCAATGCCCCAGGTGGTTTGTTGCCACCCGCCGCTGCTGAGCTCGACTCTTGACCTCACAGAAAGACCAGCGAAACGTGGAGGTGTGCAAGCAGGGCTACTATGGCCCTCTGAGCAAGGCGGAGGTGGAGGTATGCGCCCCCATATGCACACAGCCAGCCAGCGCACAGCGTGCCGCCCACCCCCAGGCAGGCTGGCACATGCTTCCACGCACGCTCTCTCAACGCCCGATACACTGCCCTCCAGAGCCTGACCGACATGATCAAGAACAATTACCGCATCAAGATGATCCTGGACAACCTGCCAGTGACCACGCAGGACCTGGACGACCCCACTGCGGTGAGCCCCGCCTTAGGGGTGATTCCTTCCGCATCCTTACCACCTCGCCTGCGCCCACGAGCCTGCCCTTCTCGCGCTCACCTCCTTGCGGCATGTGAGCAGGAGAACAACGTCATTACCGGCTTTGAGTTGGGCTACGAGGCCAACGGAGACTTCTTTGTCAATAACCACCTGGTGTTCACTATCCTGGTGCACCCCGTGGACTCCATCCTCAGCGAAAAGTGCGCCAGCATTTGGCCTAAGCATTGTATTATCGTTGGCATGCCGTGACCGCCGCTGCCGCTGCCTGGCACTGTTCAACCCCTGACCTGTGAATCTTTTCCTTCTCCCATGTCTTTGTGCTGCTCTCCTGGTTCGTACAGCGCCAAGATGTTTGAGGCCGCCAACTTGGACTTTGGGGGCAAGCGCCGTCATCTTCTGGAGTCAGGCGTTGGCCAGACATATGTGCGACCAGCCTCCTACCCCATACTACCCAATGCACTGCACGTTTCCTGATAGTCATAGATGCATATGCCCGCATTTGACAACTTCCTGCTCTGATCCCATTCCAGTACACCGTGGTGGGATTTGAGGTCCGGGCATGCAGCGACAGCGCCTCGCCCGGCAGCCGCGCCGGCGCCAGCATGGTTTGCATGGATTCCGTGAAGAGCGGCGTCATCGAGGGCACTGGTTTGAAGATTGAGGAGGGGGCCTCCATCACGTACACATACGACGTTGTCTGGCAGGTCCGGCATGTTGGATGGCAGCAGCCCCGTAGCGTAGCCCCAGCCCTGACTCACATAGCGCTGAAGCCTGCATGCCATCATGCATTTTTCTTGTCTCGAAGTGTATGTGAAGGCGAGTTTGTATGTGGGTGGGTGGGTGTTGGGGGGGGGGGGGGGGGGGGCACGAGTGAGGAAGAGTGTGTTTACTGGCATGCAGGTGTCGGAGACCAAGTGGGCCTCCCGCTGGGACGCATACCTCAAGATGCCCCGTGGCCAGGTGCACTGGTTCTCCATCATCAACTCCCTGGTCGTGGCACTCGTGCTGACGGGCGTGGTGATGATCATCCTGCTGCGCACGGTCCGGCGTGACCTCATGAAGTGAGCAGTTCCTTTCCCCTGGCTGTGTTGACCGATCTGAGCAGGTGGTCAGGCAGGGATGGGGCCTCAGGATGGGCTCTGATTCCGGGAAACGTGCGCAGGTACGAGGAGATTGTGGGCGACACAGAAGCAGGAGTTTAAGGAGGAGTTTGGCTGGAAGCTGGTCATGGGCGACGTGTTCCGCGCGCCCCCCGCGACCATGCATCTCTGCGTGCAGGTCGGCACAGGCATCCAGATCCTGCTGTGCGCGCTGGTGACCATCCTGTTTGCGGCGCTGGGATTCCTTTCGCCCGCCTCTCGTGGGGCTCTGCTCAGCACGTGCATCGGCATGTACATCTTGCTGTCCGGCATGGCCGGATACAGCGCAGGTGATGCTTTCTCCTTCTCCCCTGCAACACTTGCGTCGCGACAGACCGATGCGTGTATGCGACTACAAGCAGCTGGGCTCCTGACTCCTCTGCCTGTGCTGCTCTTTGCCTATCCTGCAGTGTACATCAATGGCATGATTGCCCAGAGCCACACTCGGTGGCCGACTGCAGCGATGCGTACTTCGCTCTACTTCCCTGGCATCACCATGCTCATGCTCACCGTCCTGAACATCATGCTGCACAAGACTGGCACTGTTGGGGCCATCCCCCTGAAGGCCTACTTCATGATCCTGGGCCTGTGGGGGCTGGTGTCCATCCCGCTGTGCCTGTTTGGCGGCTACATTGCCTCCAAGCAGGCGATCAGCCCCTACCCCGTCCGCACCAACCAGATCCCGCGGCAGGTGCCTCGCCAAAAGATCCCCGGCATTGTCTTCTCCCTGGGCAGCGGTCTCCTGGTCTTCGGCAACATTTTCATCGTGCTTTACTTCACCATGACGTCCATGTGGCAGGTGCGCAGCCATATCTGCACCAATCCCAGTTGATTTTTTTCTGCCATAGTTACTGTTGAAGAATACATGTGCCGCGCTTGCTGTCCTCTGACCCCCCTGTTTATGTAAAACGCCACGCTGCAGGGATACTTCTACTACCTTTTTGGATTTGTCTTCTTTTCCGCTGTTCTCACATGCGTGATCACGGCTCAGGTACTCCCTGCGATTTTTTGCCCCACACATGCCGCATCATTTGTACCGCTTCCGGGTACTGATTGTACGCGGCGTTGCCTTGGCCAGGTGTCTGTGGTTGCCACCTACCTGCAGCTGTGCAATGAGGACTACCAGTGGTGGTGGCAGTCGTTCTACCGTGGAGGAGCTGTCGCTTACTTTGTTGCGGCATATGCCATCACCTTCATGATCTCCTCTCTCAACAACATGCATGGGGGCCTATCCATCGTGGTCTACCTCACCTACATGGGCATGTTCTGCTACACGCTGTACATCCTTCTGGGCACCGTTGGATTCCTGGCATCGTACTACTTTACCTTCAAGATCTTTGCATCTGTGAAGTCCGACTAGAGCGCAGCATAGCCCCCACTACCTCCATTAGTAGCAGCCAAGCACGCCTTGCCCAACTTCATACGGGGTTTGCTCTCAAGTGTGCTACATGTAACGCAATCAATGCTGCACATACAATATGGACTACCGTACAATTGAATTCAGTCCGCGGACCCAGAAAATGTTGATTTTTTTGGCACCTCCGTGTCGGAATATTCTTCATTATTGATTGTGACTACCTATTTTCCTGTTCTGATAGTTTTTTCTCTTTGCGGGGGTCAATAACTTTGTCTTCGCGGACCGTTTCTGTTTGAGCGGTATATGGGCGTGCTCGTGGCGCTTGTATCTGCTCTTGCCCCATCCATCGAAGTGACTGTTGGCCTGTGACCTTTTAAAAAGCACCCCAATACCAGCGCCGCCTGTCACAAAAGGATTAATCCTTACTCCTTGCGCGTGGCAGCAGAAATTCAGAAAATTACAGTACCAGTACCGTATGACCGGTACCATAGCGCTCAAGCGCTGAGAAGGATATAAATAAATGCTAGCTAGCTCATGTAAATACAATATGGATGCCAGCTGTAGCGGACGTTTCCTATTGCCTTTTAGGGTGGTTCCCTGATCGCCTTGTGCAGCTAGCTCACGTACCCCTTATGTAACTATGTACCTTATATCTTGCTGCTTGCGTGCATGGTACCCTGGGCGGCGTTCTCTCTGCCGGTGTGCAGATGGCCAAGTCCGATGCTTGGGCTCGTGCCCATTCTGCATCTTCTCCTTCTACTGCTTCCACCTCGCAGTTGCTGTAGAGGACCTTTCCGATTATCCTTTTCTGGTGATTTTCTGATATCGCCTCCTGCAGCCAGCTCATGTAATTAATACATACCTTATATCTAATCGTAGTCTCTATCTATATATCGGCACTGTACTCCTGAGGTCGGTCAGCTCTAGACACATAGTCGCTATACAATCCGTGGCTCTGTCGGGTAAATAATTGAGGGCGCACTCGTAATGTATTAGCGGGTGCGCTGCACTGGTCCTCCGACTTGCTTTGCGATCCTGAATCGATCGATGATCCGACTTCCGCTCCGGCAGGCAATAGTCGCTATTACCCCTGTTATTACTTTTGAATCCCTTCTACTGGTCGTTGAGGATATGTGTCGTGGTTTAGGAACTGGAATGTCCAGAAATAAATCGGCGGGCGGATTATTGAGGTTTGGATTCTCGAGCGCCTCCGCTGGCCCGCTGGCCCTTCGCACATCCGCGCGGCGTGGCAGCAGTGGGAGACACGCGCAGCGCGAGAAGTTTTATTTTGACCGCATGCCTGCAATAATTGGTCCACGCTTCGGGCAACCCAGGGTGTCCGCATGCTGGGGTTGCCGATATGCGTCAGACAGCCCTCAAAAACACGAACAAATTGCGCCATTGTTGGCTGGCATCGGAGCCCGCCCGACGAAGATACACGGTGAAAACTGAGCATCTTGAAACTTTGGGCGTCTCGAAACCTAGGGCCTTTTCTCGCTATGGAGTGACCCGGTACGCTGTAGCTACCGGTACTCCCCCCGCCTTCAAAGACGGTGAGACAGTTCACCTTGGTGAAAAGTGAGTACAGATATTGATGGCAAGTCGCTGGTCCCTGCACCTGTAGTCAAGCAACTGTGGTTTCATCTCCGCTAGTCGAAGTTGACTTACTCAGACGAGCACTCTGGGAATGTCGGATAGAAGAACAGAGTCAAGTCGCTCTTCGCTGAACCTGGAGGCCTATAAAGTTGGTACGCTCCCCACGGTCTACTACGTGCCGGATTACGTTTCCGAGGCGGAAGAGGGTCAGATTCTGCGCGAGATACGCTCCTCGAAGTGCAAGTGGACGCAGGTGAATTGCGTGCCACCCGCGGTCTAGCCCGGAGCTGGCGGGCAGGGTTTCTATGCTAGATTGTGCTGCCCTACTTCAGCGATTGCACGAATACAGCTTGATGCGCGCCGTGCACCGTGCGGCATTTGTCAGGTGTCCGGGCGTCGGCTCCAGAACCACGGGGGGCTAGTGCACAGCAAGGGGTGGCTCATCCAGCAGGCGCTGCCCTCGTGGTTGCAACGGTACACAGAGCGTATGGCGCGCGAAATCGACGTGTTTGGCGACGGCCAGGCGCCCAATTACGTGCTGGTTAACAGCTACCAGCCTGGGGAGGGCATTCTGGTTTGCTCCGCCTGTACCAACTCACCCTCAGGCAGACGTGCCGGTCCCATTCATGCGTCCTTCTATTTCCGCTGCACAGCTAAGCACTGTGCCCCTCTCTGGCATACCCGCAGCCACACGAAGACGGCCCCCTATACCAGGCAGGCGTCTGTATCCTTTCTCTCGGTGCCCCGGCTGTGCTACGTTTCCAGCGCAAGCCGGCTGATGAGGGTGCACCCCCCCCCCCCCCCCCCCCTACCCAACCCCAACCCCATGCACTATACCCTGCTACAAATGACTTGGGGCTTGATGGCTATGCTGACTGGTTATCCTACTAGATTCCTCTGGCGAGCCTGTGGAGCAAGCGTCCGTCGCATGCCTCCCGCGGAGTTTGCTGATCTTCAGTGACGATGCATACACCGACTGTCTGCATGGTATTGATGCCGCCGAGGTGGAGCAATTGGATGACACACTCATGAACACTCAGGCGACTGGCCTCAAGCCCGGGGATGCGCTGCCCCGGGCCGGCGAGCGCATATCGCTTACGGCCAGGCGAGTGCTCAAGGTGAAGAAGAACCTGCTAAAGCTGTAGCGGAGCGTCTCACGGACACTCCTCTTCAGTCAGAACCTTCATGAATAATGACAGCCTTATCTCGTGGTAACAGCGCAGGAATGCTTTGTCGCAGCAGGGTTCCTTCCGGATAGCCTTTCACTGCGCATGTCTTTGGAGTCCTGCAATCACTTCTTGGGGCGGCACCTGCTGCATCTTATATTATAGTGATAGATAAATCAGGAGGATTGCACATACTGCAGCATTCCATGGTAATCATTGGTGGTTTCTCAAACATCCCCACCATTGGCCGCTATAATGACACTGTTAGATTGCGAGGTTCACACTGCATGCATTGGAGGCTGGCATGGACGATAAAGTGCCGCCGCGCAAACCGATGCCCAGCCAGCGTTGCAGCACCCTGTTCCAGGTTTGCTGGTGTGACAAATATCTACCAGGGTTGCGGTGGCATGGGTCTCGCTGCTCTGCTTCATTGGTGCGCCTCTTGGATTGCGTACAAGGACTTCCCTGCTGACCTGCCCCGGCGAGAGGGATGAAAAATCAGAAGCCATTTCTAAATTACAGCACGGTCAAACCAGCCAGAGTGAGCGGTTTGCGGCAATATTGATGGAGGCGTTGGGAAATTCTCGCTGCTTACTGTTTCTGTAATACACAAGTACCGTAGCATCTTATTTATACCGCTCCCCGCAGCACGGGAACAGCCGCGTACAGGTACCGCAGGACGACGCTCGCAGCGGCGGAATTGCCACGGCGGGCGTTGCCGTTGCGAAGATCAACGGGCTCGCTGATGCGGTGACGATACACGACGAACGGGGCTGACGCGACGCAGACGAACGCCACCGCCCGAGGAATCCGAGCCGCGGACCGACCCAGTCGGCTGGAACCCACGCCGCCCAGCGGAAGTCGTGGCGATGAGCGTCCAATCGGAGCCATTGTTGGCGATAACAGTCGGTGATCCGGGGCACGAGGGCGTTGAAGGCGAGCTCGGCGATGATGCTGCCGACGAGTGGGAGGTGGAGGTCGCCGGCGACGACGGCGTAGCACTCCTCCAGCCTCTCGAGGCGCCGCTGATCGGCAACGCCATCGAGCCGCCGGCCTCGGTTGCGGTTCGCAGGGTGCTGCCACTGCGGCAGGCGGTGGCCGCGGGCGCCCTGGCGGCCGGCCTCACGCTGGGCGGCCTGCTGTGGCGCGCGCTGCGGCGAGCCGCCCGGCGGCGGGGCGCGCAGCACGCCGGGGGCGACGTGCTGCTGGCGGAGCTCCACCTGCTGCCGCCCCCGCAGAAGGAGGCCGCACCGTCGCAGCCGCTGCGTGGCCTCAAGTTTGCGGTCGGCGACGTGTGAGTGCCCCGAGAGACAGCTGCTGTAGGTGCCGGGAAGGGGAGAAGCGAAATAGTATTTCCGTCGACAAATTGCTGCCTCGGATAATAGAACACCGGGGGGGGGGGGGGGGGGGGGGGGGGGGGGGGGGGGGGGGGGGGGGGGTTCAACATACATTGCGCCATACATTGCGCCTCGCTGCCTCCCTGGGAGAGCATGACAAAGTTAGCTCCGCTTTCACCCACGCCGCAGATTTGACATTGCGGGCCACACCACCAGCATGGGCCGCCCGCTGTGGAAGGAGGGCAGCACACCCGCAGAGAAGACGGCGCCAGTGCTGGAGCGGGTCCTTCAGGCGGGCGGCGAGCTGCGGGGCGTGTGCAACGTCTCGTCTGACTTCCTCAGGTGCGATGCCTGCTGATACGGCAGCCCTGGCAGGCAAGGACTGCGTTGCGTTGTGTGCCGGGATGGCGCCCCAGCAGGATGGCCCATTCGAGAGGGGGGGGGGGGGGGGGGGGGAGGGGGGGTGATGGATGTGATTGGAGGGTTAGATCAGGCGAGTTGGGGGAGGAAGAGCGATCAGAGTTCACTTGCCACGGAGATGGGTCCGCGGGCGGCTGCGGCTGAGGGGCTGAGTGCAGTGGGCTACTGGTAGAATGTGCAATTCAACACATAGGCATGCGGCATCGGCACAACAGGGTGGCCAGTCGTGCTCACGTGAGAAAGTACTGCGCGCTTCGTGCTTGGTGTTCCGGTTGGCACTGGATGCCCCTGAGCCATCGATATTCAAGAATCACGGTCATGTTGCTGTAGCGGGGTGCGTGCCAAGCCGGTAGGCTGGGCTGTTTGCACCAGGTGGTGGAGGGGGTGATGAGGCTTCCCTACCTGCGGGAGGGAGTTGGTGGGGGAGGGAGGGGTGCTCCAGGCGATGGCGGTGAAGGCGGTGATGGCAAATACGGTGTGATGACCCCCTCCTCTACTGACCCCCTCTGATGGGAGCCTACTCCCCGCCCTTCCCCCACTTTACCTCCCTCCATGTGACATCCGCCCAACAGCATCCAGGGTCGAAATACCCACTATGGCACGCCGCCCAACCCTGCCGCGTCTGGCCACATGACGGGCGGCTTCCACAGCGGCGCCGCGTCCGCGGTGGCCAGCGGGATGGTGGACTTTTCTATCGCAGCAGAGGGCTTTGGCGGCCTGCGGGTACGTGCCCCCCCCCTCACCCCTATCACAGCGGATCCTCTAAATTGGTGGCTGTCCCGGGAGGATGGGGGGTATGGAGACCGAAAGGCAGGGGGACTGCGAGGGGGGGTGCCAATGGCGCCACCAGCACATCGCCTTATCCCACGTGCGCCCCCTATCAGGTGCCGGCCGCCTGCTGCGGCGTGCTTGCCTTCATGTCCAGCCCGATGACGCTGCCGGAGGAAGGGCTGTGGAACGCGGCCGTCAACACGTCCGCCATCTCCTGGGCAGCGCGCAGCCCGGAGATGCTGGCCGCCGTGGGGCGCGCCGTGGCGGGTCAGCCGGCCGTAGGCAAGGCGAGCGGCAGCGGCCTGCGGCGAATCATGATTGCGGAGGACCTCTTTGCGCTCGCCAGCGACGAGCAGGCGGCCGCCATGCTGCTGGACACCTTCAAGCGCGCCGCGTTTGCGCTGGTGGGCAAGGACAACGTGGTGCAGGTGCGCCGTGCGCAGGCGGTCGCATGAAGGCATGGGGGGATGCTCAGTCATATCGGTCTGACCGGGCGAGTAGACGCCCTTGGGGGGGGGGGGGGGGGGGGGGGGTGGCGGGGGGGGGGGGGGGCAGTGATTGGCGGCACATTTTCACATTTCTCCTGTGCTTTAGGTTGAGATGCTGCAAAGCGTTATTGAATGACAATTGCACTGTATCGTGTGACTGTCAATGCGGCAGTAGTGTCGAGATTTGGCGGTAGAGAAGGCTTCGGGTACAGTGTCGCGCGTTTGGGCTGGGGCATCAGTGATTTCGACTGGTACCTGCAGACCTCATAACCTCTGCGACCCCGGCGCTTCCCCCCCTGGTTGCTGCATGCTTCCCGCTCTGCTGCAGGTGAAGCTGGGCGACCTGCTGAGCCGCAACGTCCCGTCCCTTAACGACCTGGGCGGCCCCACCCCATTCGAGAACCTGCAGGTAGGGGCTCCTTGCCCTGTTAGGGCCCCGAGGCTCTGTTCCTCCCCCCCCCCCCCCTGGCGCACCTCACTGCACTCCCCACATTCGTACTATCCGCACATTTCGACCTGGATGGCGCTTAGATTGTTTCCGGCCAGCAGCGGGTGGGCAGGACAGCACTGGCAGCGGCATAGAGCTTGCGTTGGAGCTTCATTGGGCGTCCGAGAAGGGCAGGGAAGGGCTGCAATGGGCTGGGCTGAACTGAGCTGGGAGAGCGCTGCTATCCTCCGCAACCCCTTGCCCGTAGTCCATGGCTTCCCTCACCTGCCGCGTCCTCAACACCCCACGTCCCCTTGCAGGCGGCCTACACCATTGTGGCGGCCTACGAGTGCGCCAAGCAGTGTAGCAAATGGAGTGAGGCCAACCCCGACATCGCCGCCAGCGTGGCAGAGGGCATCGAGCACGCGTCGCAGGCACCTCCCTACCCCACCCCACCCCACCCCCCCCGTCCGCCTTTGCGTAACCCCCCTCCCCCCCTCCCCCCAAGGTTTCTGACCTGCGGCACTTCGGCTGGAGTGACGCCACTGTTGCTGACTCGAGACTGTGCGGCGCGACAGATCACGGAGGAGGCGTACACGGTGTGCGTGCAGGTGATGGCGGACGTGCGCAAGGTGATGTACATGACGCTGGGCGCCAGCACCGCCGTGGCGCTGCCCACCATCGGCTCGCCGCCCATCAAGTGCAGCGCCTCGGGGGACGCACAGGAGCACTGGGCCGTGGACGCCATGCGCATGTGCGCGCTGGCGCCCATGGCCGCATGTCCGCAGGTGCGACCCCCCCCCCCCCCCCCCCCCCCTGCCCCTGACCCCTCCCCTTGTTGTCCCATCCCATGGATAACACCGTCGACCCATGCACCAACACATGCCATGTGGTGATGCAGGAATCATTGGTGCCTCCTTATAGGGTTTTACCACAAGTGCTTCTCGAATAATGACTATAAGAGAATTTAACACCACTACATTGTATGCAAATGTTCTGCAGAGAGAGAAATAATAATACTGTTGCGATCTTTGAGCGACCAAGTGCATGTTTGGTATCTCCCGTGTACTGTGGTGATGCAAGATTATCTCGTTATGACGGGACCAAAAGCAGCGGACGTAGTTCAGGCGGTGTGACCGAATCAGCTTGTGGTTGCTTGGAGATCCCAATGTACCGCAATTATCATGGATTACTCAAAAAGCGGTGGACCTGCCCCTAACTCGCCGCGAATGCGAGCCCAGTGTCTTTTTTGGGCCGCTGTACCAAGAAGGTTCCGGAAAATCCCTCTATATATTACGATGTTCGCTGTCAGGATAGCCAGCTTGCTGCAGCGGGGCAGGGGCGATTATACCACGCGTACCAGCGCACCTGCAAGAAAAACCTCCGAAGTTTGTTCCGGAAGACCAAAGTGTGACCACAACAATGAGGTCGGATTTTAGGACTTTGTCGGATTTCGCCATGTTCGTGTTCAACTCATCCAGCTGCTAGATAATACTCTTATGATTTCTGTTATTTTCCGTGACACGGTTGTTTTGGGGGTGGTGGTGGTAGATAATGGGCCTGACATCCCCCCCCCCCCCCCCCCCCCCCCGTTTATCCCACTTTCGCGGGTTTGATCCCCCGCCATCAGCTGGTGCTGCCGGCAGGAGCCGCCCCCAGCGGCGCGCCCCTCTCCGTCTCCATCCTTGGGCAGCACGCCACCGACCTCTCCCTGCTCGCGTCCGCGGAGAGGCTGAGCCAGCTGCTGGCGGAGGAGGCGACCAAGAAGCCGGTCAAGCCCAAGGTGGACCCGGAGGAGGCCAAGCGCGCCAAGGCCGCGGCGGAGCAGGAGCGGCGCGTGGAGCGCGCGGAGAGCTACAAGGCTGCGGGCAACCGCGCCTTCAAGGAGAGCAAGCAAGCCCCCGGCGCCAGCGGCACCAATCCACTAACACTCTGAATCTGCACGTCCTACTGTGGAAAAATGTCACATGTTCTGGTTTCATATTGCGCTGTACTGATTCAGTACTTTCAAAGCCCACCATATGTTGCCATTCACCAAATAATCACCTTCCAATAGATGTCAACATATGAAAATGTCTGAGACGTTGTGTTCGAGCATGCGTTTTATGCGTAACTACTCAGTTGTACATAATGGAACTGCGTTGTTGATGTTGCGGCGTGCATGCGGCTGACGGTGTGTCAAACCGCCGCCGTCGCGCCCAGATATGACGAGGCCATCCGGCAGTATGGGCGCGCCATCGAGACCAACCCCAAGAACGCGACCTACTTCAGCAACCGCGCAATGGCCTCGCTCAAGGTGATGGACTTCGCGGGTGCGGAGGACGACTGCAGTCGGGCGCTCAAGCTGGAGCTCAACGCCAAGACGCTGCTGCGGCGCGGCACGGCCCGCCTCGGCCTGCACAACTTCGAGGGCTCCGCCAAGGACTTCAAGCAGGTGGCCGCTTGACCCCCCCCCCCCCCCCCCCCCCCCTCCTCCCCCGCCCCGCCCCCGCGTTCCCCTGTTTCTCCACTTCTGCCTTACCGCACCTCGAGTGCGCCACACCCTCATTTTTGGACTTCAAATCACACCACCCATCTTGGTAATTGCCAGCAGTCCCTGCTTAGGAATGTAACATTTGAATTCCGGGCGGCCGTTTCGCGTGGCAAGAATGACGAATGTGCGGGTGGCATGCTCCGCCCGGCTCCTGCAGGTGATTGCGATGGAGCCCAACAACCGGCAGGCGCGCTTGGAGCTGAAGAACCTGAAGGAGATGAAGGCGCGGTTCGAGGAGATGCAGGCGGCAACCAACGGCTCCAACCACGCCGTTTTCGGGGGCGACCCCTCGCAGCTGGGCGCCGCCGGGCTGGGCGGCCCCCCTGGCGGCCCGGCCGGAGCCGGCATGATGCCCCCCGGCGCAGGCATGGGTGGCATGTGACCATCGTAGGGCCGGCAACTTTCACCCTGCCCTGCTGTGGATGGGAGCGCCCCCGCCTCCTGTCAGAGGACCAGCACCATCAACCCCCCCCCCCCCCCCCCCCCCCCTTTCCCTCTTTTACCTGGCTTGCCGAGTGGCTGAGCCGACGACCGCCCGATAGGCAGCAGTCAATGGCCGCCGAGCAGCGTGGGCCTCCGCTTATCCTTCACTGGGCAGCCCGGAGGAGTGTGTAAGTGATTTTGTTGGATGACAGCCAAGCACACTGACACGATACATTTTGAATCTGTACATGTCGCACTTCTCCAGCCCAGAACTCGATTTACACTGTCCCAATTGATTGTTTCCTCACAACCTGCCTGTACAGGGTTTGATACCGGTATAAAGAGCAGCCAGAAATAGGGGTTGTATTGAAATTGAAATTTCTTACAGCGTTATTCCTGAGAGTTTTTCAAAACTATGCAGGTCTGCTGTTCCACTGCTGGCTTCATGAACCTACACAGAGTTGGCTGCTTGCGCATTGCCCGCAGCATGCAGCCCTTGTGGGCCATGTCCTTAGTTCCCCCTCCCAGCTAGCAGTAAGCACAGTGATTCCTTGTGGGCTGAGCCCCGTATACAACACTGTGTCCCCACCCCCAGGCACCCATCCTCCGGTGTGGTAGGGAGATTGTGAGGCGCATTGCCCCTTCAATACGCTCAGCGCGGACGGATCCCATCCCCGCAGCCCACTGCATAGCAGCATCACCCACACACACACGTGCTCGCGTGGCCCGGACTCTGAACCGTGCGCGTATCACTCATCCATCCCGTCTCATGCGGGATGCGGGCCGCTTTTAGGCGGCTTGCTGTGTTGATTTTCTAATTCTGGGGAACTGTCCTTTTTGTAATTCACACCAGCAGCATCTAGCAGAGCGGAGACATATCATACATATTGTTTTCGCAGCTAGACAGCGTAGATTTTGCATCAAAATGTACGGGGTCGGCTGGGACCGAAAGATCCATACGGGGTCGGCTGGGACCGAAAGATCCACAACTGGTACGGGGCCGCCAGACCCGATGGTGTCCGGAAAGGCGCCGCGCGTCCCGAGCCCCCGCCGGTGTTTGTAAATTACATGCCACCAGCGATCACGTGGCTCATCGGGACAGTACATTCCGCTATGCTGCTCTCGGCCTCTCATCACGGCTAAGATGCTAGGAAAGCCTGACTAATTGCTGCTGCACCTGGGCTTATCGGACACGCAACACCCCTGTGGGGTGACGTATATCAAAATGATATTCACTCCCCACCTCAGGTGCTTTCACAACTAACCAGACTATCCCTAATCTAAATCGAGCAGCATCCGGAAACGTACTACACAAGCGAATAATTGTCTCCGGGCGGGTGGGTGGGAGACAATATATTCGGGTGCCTCCCAACAACTGAAGGCGCCCCCGGTCCGCGGCCGCCCTTTATACTCGGTTTAAAGGGCGCCGCCGGACCGGCGCCGGCCGGTACTGGTGTACCGGGCCGGCAGGGTCGTCACTTAACCCTGACGGCGCTGCGAAAACCAGGGTTTCCTAGGTCGTTCCTCTCAAGGAAACCCTACAGTTTTCGCAGCTAGACAGCGTAGATTTTGCATCAAAATGTACGGGGTCGGCTGGGACCGAAAGGTCCAACAAATGAAAGAACAGTGGCCGGTCTGGCGGGGCCCGTACACGGACATAAGCGAGCCAAGTTACACAGGGAATTACAATCAATTAGGTACAGACACAGGGATGGGGCATCACCAGTACGGTGTAAATTGCCACTAGGACGGGACTTAAGTTGCTTCCCGGGAGGGATTCGAGTCAGTGTCGGATGGTGAACCGTCACCGTCACCATCGTCCCGTTCGTCCTCTTCGGCAAGTGAAAGGATCGCTCGCGACACGGAAAGAACGTGCTCTTCATCCAGCCCCATATAGCGGAGCTGAGCAGAGGTTGACTTCCAGCCACCATGCTGGCCCCATGTTGCGAACGGGATGTCTGCGTTAGCGGCGGCGGAAGCGCCGCCACTTCGGCTGCACTGGGTGCCGAATCGGGACAGGAAAGCGGATTCTGTCATCGCAGGGGTGAGCAGCGGGCCCAACCACCGTGCGAGGTAGCGTCTGAACGTGGGGTACTCAATAGGGGAGGATGAGGGAACCATCCCTAGCTCGCCCTTGTGCCGTAGGACTGTGCCGCTGAACCCCGGCCAGTTTGCTGTCCGCGTGCCATCGGACGTCTGTTATGTATGTATATATATATATAAATATATATATATATATACATATATATATCAACGAGTGGTGACAATCTTGAAACGAATATATTTTGTAATGTCAAGACACGGTAGTCTCTCGTCTTTGCACCACCACTGCACACCACCTTTGTCTGTTTTCGCACTTTCAATTGTCGAGACTGTCGCATCTCTCGTCGCAGGGGCGCGAGGTGTGTCTATTCGCGAGTGATTGTATTGTGCCGCCCGACTCACCCACTCCCTACACCTCCCAGCTACGACGGCGGGCAGTATGAAGGCGGGCAGCTCCTTGAACGACCAGTTTGCATAGAAATCCCCCGACAAGACGCTAGAGCCGGTGGAGCAGACGACCGTAGAGGCAACGCTTGCGATGATGCAAGCACTAAAACTGCAGTTCGATAGCCTATCGGCCCGGCTAGAAATACTGGAGGAGGTCAACCAACAACGTGCCAATCCTGCGACCAACGACAATGAGGACGAGGGTGGTCACGACCGGGTCGACGCGCCCGGGCAACACCCGCGACAGAGGACGGCGGCGGCGACGGCGGCGCCGAATTCATCGACCACCGCGATTGGGTAGACGACCTACCCTGCGCCTACCCCGACATCCTCCTCCCTTGGGAGTGTGATGCCCCAGCCTCTTCAAGCCCCGGCGCGACGAGGCGGACCTCTCCATCACGGAGGCAAACAAGCCGGCATCCCGGGACGAGTATCGACACGTCATGAGCTATGGCCTCTTCCGCGAGGTCGCCGAGTCGGCGGCAACAACAGCTATCTACGGCAACGCTTCGGGCGCCCAACACCACCACCTGCACCAAGAAGGGCGCCTTCGACTTACTCGACACAGCGTTTCGCACGTTTGTGGCAGTGGGCGACGTGCAGCAGGCCTAGGTCACCTACCTACGCCGCTTAAAGGCCAAGAAGGCACTCACCGGCGAAGAGCAAGTCGCGGAGCGCCTCATTTACTCCCACGTCTTCGACCCCGCCGAGCACGAGCGCTGCGCCAACGTCATCGGCGGCCTCCTCTCCGCCCTCGAAGACAAACGCCTTGAGGTCGGCCTCGCCGCTGCAGCCAAGGCACCGGCACGGTTCGAGAAAGGCGCGGGAGGAGGACCCCGATACCGCCGCCTCGCGGAAGATCAAGGACAATACGGCGCGCGAGAAGCGTGAGCGGGAGCGCCGTGAGGCGGAGGCCAATAACAAGAACGACAAGGGCGACAAGGGCAAGCGCAAGGCCAACGAATGACGGTGTGGCGCGTCGATCCAAAAGCTGAAGCCCCGGCTCCGACTTTATGGGACACCGCGTGCGTCGAAGCTTGCATCGATGGCGAGACGTCGGCGCGAGCGCGCAAGTGCAGAGTTGGATCCGGAAGGGCGAACGAGTATCTTTTTTCCGCTACGGCCGGCCACGTACTCCCAAAATTAAACCAAGGCGTCTCCTTCCTAGACGCAACCACGGCCCAACTCAAATTTCCTCTACTCCGAGCTACACCGCATCACAACAGCCGGCGAGTGGGAGCGGTCGACGTGCGCGTGGTGGGTGTCACGGCGGGCCAGCTTCGTACCGAAGCCCGTCGACAACCAGTGGTGGTTCACCATCGACCTATGAGTGATGAACACCTATTGCGCTCGGAAGCGCCTCCGGATGGAGACGCTCATGGGTGTGTGCCACCTAACAAAGAAAGGGACGAACTACATGTCCCCCTTCGACCTTCAAGACAACGTCTACGCCTTGGGAATCGCCCCCTTCGACTTCACGGTCGCCATCGCGGCGAGTTGTATCCGCTTTGCGGGCTACCGATGGGGTGGTCGATGAGCCCTTACTACTTCGTCACCTTCACCGCGATGTTCGTGCGGCACCTACAATCCCCGTCTACCCCTACGCCGGCTAGCAACGTGCCCCGCTCGCGCCGCTGGCTCCGGAGGGGGCGGTGGCGGGGAGCACGCATACTACGTGGACGACTTCATGTTGTTGTTCGCCTCGTCGGAGCCGGAGGCTAGAGCTCCACTTGTTCGTCGCCGAGTTGCTGGACGGGTTGGGCATGCAACAAAACCCCGCGAAGGGGTTGTGGGAGCCCGTCTAGTACGGGCAGCACCTGGGTATGAACATCGACGCGGCTATGGGTTACTCTTTTCCCCGGAGGCTAAGTTGGCCAAGCTATCGCAGCATGCCAAGCAGCGAAAGCAGCGCCCCCCCCCCCCCCCCCCTCCCCTACCCCGCAACGCGCGATGGCCACCCGTCCGAGAGTTGCAGTCTCCGGCGGGCCATGCACAACAGCGGTACATGGCAATTCCGCCCGCCCGCTTTTACTTGCGGGAGCTCCAAGACGTTCTAGGCTTTAAGTGGGGCGGCCGCGTCCGGATGACGCCGAAGCCTCGTCGGGACCGGCAATGATAGACACATGTGCCTGCTTAGTCCAACGGCAAGGCCATCCACCGGCCCGTCGAGACCGCCTACCTCCACTGCGACAGCTCGGGCTACGGGTGTGTCTGTGTGTGTGGGGGGGGGGGGGGGGGGGGGGCTCAACGGCTACCTCGAGTTGCGAGGCTTATGGGGGCCGGGGGACGAGCAGCAGGAAATGAACTCGAAGGAGCTTAGGGCCGTCCAATAGGCGGTGGAGTCCTTGATGCCGCACCTGCTTGCCGGACACCCGGTGATGTTTTTAGGAGGACGACTATGCGGTGTGCAAAGTCCTAGCCGGAATCACCGGAATCGCCTCACTGTCCCCGGAGATGATGGCGGAGCTGCGCCGGCTGTGGTACCTGCCTGACAGCAACGGCATTCATGTTAGCTATACTCGTACCGATACTCGGTTGTATTATCGACACGAGTACATTGCGATATACCGGCGGTACTCGGCTGCCCGTGTACCGGCTATATGGCGATATATGCAGCGGCTCCCCGCAGGTATATGACATGCTCGGATCTTTTGTATTGCTTTCAGTGGTTTCTCGGAGCCACGGCTGCGATCCAGGAGGCGGTCACCGGTTAGATTTCCCTGGCTGTCACCCGGAAATCGGATTAGTCGTCCATGGATGGGACAGGGTTGAATGTTACTAGCTAAACTCGTACCGATACTCGGCTGCCCGTTATCGGCTGCCCGTGTACCGGCTACATGGCTATATGTGCGGCTGCCCGCAGGTATATGATATGCTCGGATATTTTGTATTGCTTTCAATTCACGCCGAGGCGCGTTACATCCGGTCGACCGCCAACGTGTGGGTGCGGGCCGCCCGAGCCGGCACCTGGACAACGCGCGACGACTGGCAGCTAAAGCCCGTGCTCTTCGCGGAGCTCAAGGCCGAGTGGGGGGGGCACTCCATCGACCGCTTCGCGTCGGCCTAAAACGCGATTCCCCTCCGCTGCAACGCGGCGTGGCTTGCCCCGGGCTGCGAGCACGCGGTGGAGCTGCGAGT
This sequence comes from Tetraselmis striata, assembly GCA_006384855.1. Classification (NCBI taxonomy): domain Eukaryota; kingdom Viridiplantae; phylum Chlorophyta; class Chlorodendrophyceae; order Chlorodendrales; family Chlorodendraceae; genus Tetraselmis; species Tetraselmis striata. Next base: position 52,573 of record VCJN01003460.1, on the reverse strand, counting down.
AGGCGGTGGACTTCATGCACGTGTCCGATTCGAGTTTGCGGGCGGAGAATAACTAATGCAACCCGCCTTGGCCGCTCCTGCCGGCCTTGGTGCAGAAGCTGCGGCAAGGTGGAGCCGCCGCCACCGTCGTGGCTCTTCGGAGGAAGGGGAAGGTGTGGCACCATGCACTCACCGACATGGCCGTCGCCGAGCAGGTGGTAGGTGCCGCCACGCACGCCCCGAGCTCTTCGGGCCGGGGCGTAGCGCAGGACGCGGTAGTATATGCTCGGGGCGCCGCGCGGGGCCGTGAGCATCTCCCGGGTGCTGCCGTTCCGGCCTGGCTACACGTACGTCGTGGAGCCGAGAGCGCTACCATGACGCTTTTCCCCGTACGAGGCATACCCGTGGTACGTTCTGTGCGCGGGGCGCGCGCCTCCATTGAAATTGAAATTGATTACAACGTGCTAGCCCGCTTCTCTTCATCGCTCAGATTGAGTTGCTTTATGGGCTTGCCATCGAACCATTAGAGGGAAAACATATAGTGTGATTACAGCTCAAGCTTCCGGCCATCCTCTTTTGTTTCCAAGTCCCGCCTCCTTACCTCACTTGATCGGTAGCGATGTTATTTTTTTCCGGATAAGTAAAGGAAGTCGCTAGTGCGAGCGACTACCGCAAATTGGCATTACGGAAATTACTAATTACTAATTACTAATGGCGGTTGTAATTCTGCCACTATCCCCCCGAAAAGGGCTTTCATGTTCCATCAGTCATGCACCGCCGGTACCTTGGTGGAGGCAAGGTTGTGGCTCCACTTGCCGCCATCGCTGCAAATATCCCGCAAGTCGCGGCGTTGATTGCCCGGCCGCGCCGGTTGTGGCGGTCTGTCGGCCTCGGCCGTGGTCCGCCGATGCTGCCGCCATCTCGCCCACATGAGCTCTTGCGGCTGGATCCTCGAGTGGGTTTCGAGGGGGAACGGCGGGCGGCACCCCCCCCCCCCCCCCCCCCCCCGCGCCTCCTCCTCCGCACGTCCGCGTGCCATCGCTAGGTCGGCATGCCGGTTCTGCGTGCCGTGTGCCGCCGCAGCGCGCCTCGTCACTGTAGCCGCCCGTCCATGGTCATATCGCCGGGATGGCCGCCAGCTGACTCCTCCTGATGCATGGCCGCGACTCCCTCGAGGCACTCCGGCTCCTATCCCCTTGCCCCTGAGTCGCTATTAGGCCCGGCTTCCAAGCCCCCGAACGCCGCCCCGCATTTAAGTGCCGGGCTCCCGTGCGTCTCCTGGCGCTCGCCGCTCTCGCTCGTTCTCACGGGACGTTTGAGGGTTTCCAGGGTGGTCGAACGGGTCGGCCGCAGGGTGCCGCAGACCACTCCGCCGTATTAAGCCGGGATTCGAGTGATTCACAGGTGGAACACATACATGGAGGGGGAGTACGCCAAATCTTCTTCAGGTCGATCGCGGGTCATACCGAGGTACGAGAACTCGATTTTATTTCGAACAACCCTCGCGAGTAGGGTGCCCTTGTCAAAGTCGAACACACTCCCCTCCCCACCCGTAGGCGCATCCCGGAGAGGCCGACGCAAAGCCGAGATCGTACAAGAAATAATTTCTGCAGCCCCCGGACATGACTATTGCCCGGCGGCTCCAGCGGGCGCTACCGGGAGTACGAGTATCGTTTGAAAAGCCCCCGGTAGGGCTTATGGGTCGTCGCAAGATCCGAGGGTCAATGGCAAAACTGGCCACTGGCCACCCCGCTCAGCGCCTTGCCGCTCCCAGCCGGGCACCGGTCTTAGGGGTTATCCGCGCCCACCCCGTGGAGGCGGGGGAGATGCCGCCGGGCCTGCCGCACCCATGATCCTCCGTTCATGGAGGGACGCCGGACGCCTGCCGGTGGGCGTCTTGCGCCTGCAAGCAAAAGTATGGTCTAGACATTCATCAACCCGGTAGAACCAATCCATGGGCGGAAACTATGCGCCCGTACATGCGTACAGTTCCGGTTTCCTCGACATGAGCTCCTTGCACGCGGGGATCAACTTGCGCTTGAGCAAGTCTAGATATACCGCCCCGGTCACCCCTTTGCTCTCGCCCCGGTCCTTTTACGATCGGCTCGGTGAAATGGCGTTGGATGTTTTTTTCTCGGCTTAGTCCAAGGACACGGGCGAGACGTAGTACGGCAGCGCAATCAAGCCTTTCTTCCGGGTCTGCGAGGAACGGGGTAGGTGTACCCCCGCCTTGGGTAGTGCCACGGTGTCTACCATGCGCGGTACATCGCATGGCAAGGACTGCGAGGCACGGTCAAGACCAAGAGCATGCAGCCCTACCTGTTGTCGGCCATCAACGGTTTCGTCTACCGCGATCACCGCGTGGAGCCTGTGGCCAAGGGCGACCTCATCGTTAAGATGCGGAAGAGCATGGCGGCATCGCATGTGGAGAAGGAACCCCCCGGGGTTCGAACCCATGCGCCGGGTAACTCGATGATCAAAGTACTGGACTTGGTGGAACGATTGCGCGAGGAGCTAGATAGCTCGTGGGAGCCCAATCAGCATCCTCGCATTGCGTTGTTCCGCACGGCGATCGCGGTGCTTGGCATGTACATGCTCTACGCGCGCGGCAAAGCGGGCGTGCAATGCGCTATGGGCGATTTCGTTGGTGCGCCGGACGGCTCTCTTTTGGTGTAACATCATAAACACAATTGCCAACATGGCGTGGAGCGCAACAATAAGTTAAAGTGCCGCATTCCGATGCATGGACAGCCCCGGATCGCGGCCATTCTTCAATATTTTGATGATGCACGCGCCGGCTACAATGGCGGGCTTGGGCTGCCGACGGCTCGATGGGCTATCACCCACAGCCAGCCGACGGCTAAGTGGACGTCCAACACCATCGCCGCTAGGCTGCAGCGCGTCGTGGCAAAAGAGTTGGGGGAGCAACCGCCCGACGGCTCCATGTGGACTTCGCACTCGCTGCGCAAGGACGCCGCTACTGCGGCATACGCCAACGGCGTCGTGCTGCAGAGGTTCGAGTAGCGCGGCGGCTGGGATGTGCTGTCCAATGGACGTCGTGATGGACTACATCGACCCGACAGCCTTGCCGTGCGCTGCTTCTTGGCATTTCTTCGGGTGGTGCACCCCTGCCTGTGGTGGGGCCTGCACCCCACAGCGGGCTGCTCACCCACGGCGCGCCGTGTTTTCGTACTTCGGTGCGACACTCCAGTACGGGGGCACTCATACTCGGCACATCCTTGCACGGTGCTCACGGCTGTAATAAATCCAACCATGCACGGGGCCAAGAAGTAGCCGCCCCCGGGCGGTGACCTCGGTCAGGAGCGTGGGCATGTTGTTGCCGTGCGTCGGACGAACCAACACTAGTGAGCAGCACAAGATCGGTGAGCATACGGCTAGCGGTGCAAGGGGTGTTTTGGAGTTTTGGATGTTCCGGGGACACCGCCAATTGCAGCTCGAAGTGGGGGATGCGTTCAGGAACGCGACGGCCGAGCGAGCGGCCTAGCCGCTTGTGGAGCATGCTGCAAGTTCCCAGGGATAATTAACGGCGTAAACATGCCATATACGTATATTGGGCATATACGGCGTGGTTACGTAATCACGTGTCACTAGCCTCCCAGACTGTCTCGTAGGTATACTCTGCTAATGGCCCGTAATCGCGATTTTCCCACGGAAACGAAGGGGCGTGTAATTGCCGTATCTACCGTGTAATCGCCACTTTTCTGCTAGGCTCGGTAGTCGCAATGACGCACCCGGCTCGCTCGCGACTAGTAATATGCTACCACTAGCATGTTGTGCCATCCCCATAGTACATCGGACCCACATTGCGCCTCGCGCGGCTACCCGTAATCGTTGGGACTTTCGCCACACTGTACTTAAATGCCTCACAAGCTCCGTGGCGACGCAACGGCAAACGGTTCCGTAGGTCTCAAACCGGCTGAATTGCTGCAAGTCCCGCGCAGGCAGTTTACCCTGCATCGCGGCAGCGCCGGAGCGCCAGTGACTAGCCCTTACCAACCCCCGCCGCTGCGAGCCACCCGCCGGCGCCGAGTAGTGGTATGCCAATGCGTCGCAACTCCAATAAACGCCGTATTCCTGATGGCAAAGAGGGCTTGACGCCTACGGAGGGGATTATGGGAGACGTGACCAAGGGAATATGCTGCCGCGCGTATGGCGCCTCTGAGACTCGAGGACTCACTTCTACGACAAGCACAGATGGACGGAAGCGTGCGCCAAGCCGCCTCCGGACACCGCCGCCACTGTCGCAGCCGGTGGTGATAGCGCCCCTACGGTAGCTGTTACACCGTACGTCCGTCACGTCCGTGCTCCGTCCGGACCCGGTCAAACCGAAACGCAGGGCCAGCCGGGTGATGCAACGATACCGTCGCCGCCGCCATAGCCCCCGCCGCCCTCTCATCCGCCGCTCTCGTCTCCCCGAAACGAGTCAGCGAGCTCCGCACTACGAAGCGGCGGGGAGGGGCGTTCGGTGTGGTGTGATGGTGGCATGGCAGCAAGCATGGCAACGCAGAAGAAGAATGCCGAGCTTCACGTGGCGTTATCATAACCAAGACGTTAAGTATGCGGGGGAGCTTTCTCGGCCAGGTAGCCCCCCCCTACCCCCCACCCGTTGCCCTCCATGACGTCCCGTTACACCTGCCATAGGCCCACCGCCGCCATGTGATAGCCACCCGTGTGTATCATCCAACATCCATGTCGTCAGTTGGCGGAGAGGGGATAACGAGAACGCAAACCCGGCGGATAGGGAAATGGTGATGAAGATGATTTACGACGATGGCGACTCGGTATGTCGAAGCTGCTGAAGAAATGCATGCTACGGGACGACGGGTCAGAGCCTACCGAGACGTGGTACCAGGTGGAGCAGTACTACCTGAACGTCCCGGACATAAAGTAGTATATCGTACACTGCTGCCCGTGCGACGAGCATCGGTACGGCCACTCCCTGGATGGTGACTGGAGCTACGACGACCGCTGCCCTCGCTGCAATCTGAGGCGCTGGACACCCGAGTCATTGCGCCACCCGCGCCCCGCCACGCCTCAACCGCGCAAAATTTTAATACAAATTCAATGTCTTTGAGGTGATGTGCCCCCTCCCTCCTTCCGGTTGCCCCCACTCAAAGTGATCGGGGATGCAGGGTGCAGTGACGGCCGACCAAGTGCATGCGCATGTCGTGGCGGCGGCTGGGGGGCACATGGCGCAGGGGCGGCATGGCGGCGTCGACCAGCCGCGTGCGCAGACCGCGGAGGCGGATGGGGCACGGGGCACAGGGGCGGCCTGGCGGCGTCGACGAGTTGCGTGCCAGGGCTGCGAAAGCGGCAAGGAAATTAGGGTGCAATGGCGGTCTGACGGCGCCGACCATCTGCGAGCCCGAGGCTGCGACAACAACCGGGGCACATCGTGCAACGACGGCCCGTTGGCGCCGACTAGCTGCGTTCCCGGAACCATGGGCGAAGGCGGGTGCATCGACGGTGCGTTGGCCCCGACCAGTTGCGAGCGCAAGATGTGGAGGCGACCGGGGCGCATAGGTCATGGACGGTTTGATGGCGCATAACATCCGTGTGCTCGGGTCGCGGAAGTGACCAAGGACCATGGTGTAGTGGCGGCCTGACGGCGCCGACCATCTGCGTGCCCCAGGTTGCGGCAGCAGCCGAGGCACAACGTGCGGCGGCGGCCCGTTGGCGCCGACCAGCTACGGGCGCAAGACGTGGAGGCGATCGGGTACATGGTGTAGTGGCGGCCCGGTGGTGCCGACCATCTGTATGTTTAAGCCGCGGTAGCGACCGGGGCACGTGGTGCAGTGACGGCCGGTAGGTGCCGACAAGCTACATGCATAGGCCGCGGAAGCGGCCAAGGCACATAGTGCAATGGCGGCTTGATGGCGCCGATCGTCAACTGCATGCCCGAGGCTGCGAAGGCAATGCACAACGTGCAGCGGCCCCCCGTTGGTGCCGGGCAGCTGCGTGCCTAGGTCGCGGAGGCAACCGGGAGGCACATGGTTCAGGGGCGGCATGATGGCGCCGACCAACGCGGGTGCCCAGAGGCAGAATACAGTGGTGGGCGGTTGGCACCTACCAAATGTGTTCATGGGGCTGCAAGGGGCAGCCCGATTGCTTTGTGGCGCGGAGTAGTGCGTCGAAGCCGCAGGTTCCACCGGCGCAGTAATCGTTCCTGCCTGAAAATGGCGGTGTTCTTCCCCGGCGAGCCGAAGACCGACGGCATGGGGGGCTCAGTCTTTTGTCGCGAGGCGTACAAAGCGTTTTCCCCGAAGCATTCGATAAGTTGTCCGTGTGGGACACTGGTTGTCGGCGCGAAGAGTCGGTGCACGGTGGCCTTTGGACGATCGCCGACCGCCTCCCGGGCAGCGAGACATGTCCTCGAGCTGGGCACGGGGTGTCACTTCTGAGTGGCTTGTAATACCAAAGACCTTGCATGTCACGATGACACGAGTTGTGTCGCGGAGTGACCCCATGGTGGGTGCGCCGCGACAAAGGAAGGTGGGAACATACAAGCCCCTGGTGCTGTTAAGCAGACGACGAAGCAGCATGCGGGGGGCGGCGGCGCTAGCCAGGATGGCTACATCGGGAACCGCACGGGGTGGTGCCGTACGGGAATACGATGTTGATGCAGCTCCTCGAGGCCCTTTCGGGTCGATGAAGCACCTCGGGCGGTACGGCATACTAGCACCGGGCACATTAGCCCCGTTATTTGTGCCGTACCGCGCCTGCTAAGTAGACGACGAGGAAAAGGAAACCCCGACGACTACAGGTAATGCCTCTAGTAAACATAACTAATAATCCTTATGGCCGGCACCTCGATATCAGAGTATAATAAAAAGTTCGCCCCGGGACATCATCGGCCGAAGCCGCCCCGGCACTTGACCTCTTGCGCCAACTGCAGTCGTAGGTCTGGCATAGCCCGTAGACCATTGCCTCATTCGAACCCCGAAGGGCTAATGCATCAACCGGGGAAACCTCGGGCATGATACATACGCGCCGGGACGATATTGCCGAAATACATCGGCCAGGTATCGAACCCGGGACCTCTCGATATCAGAGTAAGTATCAGACTGGCTAAAACTGCTGTGCGGCATGGGCCACTTCGAGCGACCACTGTGTTTACATCTCAGCGGCTTGTGGCCCAGCGCCTCCAAAGAACGGATCTATTGGGAAAAATCGTACATGTAGTCGCTACGTCAGAATGAGTCGTCGCCGCGTCGTCGCCGCGAGCGTTCTATGGTTGAGTAGAGAGCGCAGGGTGACCGCGTTGTTGCTGGTACGTACCTGTACCTCCCCCATCCCGCGATGCACCCCGACTGCTTGACGCAGCCACCCACTGCTTGTCGCGGGAACTACACGCTAACACTGACTAGGCTGGTAAAGTAGGACCTTTCGCGGGCGTGCACCGTGACCTCGCCCGTTCGTTGCTTCAATACACCTGATCAGGCGGTGTCTGGTAGCACTCGAGACCGTCCTTATCACGGAGCGCTGACCGGATCAGCGTCCTTGTTAGTGGGCCCGCATCGCAGCTAGCGAAGTGGGTAGGCTTGCCCACCTGAAACTGGCCCCGTCGACGTGCAGGATGTCGACCGGGGGTGGAGCAGTAGGAGTTAGGGCAGCGATGGGGAGCGGCAGCGGTGGTTGGCGCTCTGGTGTGACGGCTGCTGCTGTCGTCACGGGTGCAGGACGGGCCTGGCGGTCATCGTCCGGGATCATCCGGGCGGTACCCGGGTACCGTAACGCAATAACGCGGCATCAACGTTCTTTCGTCACGCGTCACGCGCGAGCGCAGGGTCCGCCGCGTTACCACGGGGTCGGTATCAGTACCCAGTACCCCTATGGTTAATTAATTACATCAGGGCTTTCACAGAAGCGCATACCCGTATGGTTTATCTCCTGATTAGGCCGTGGCAATGGTAATGGTAACGCGATTTATCATGTATGTACAGTTACCTTGTATACTATAGAACGCGACTCTGACGCGATTAAGGATTATCACTACTCTGCATATTACAAGCGTCAAAAGAAATGAGTTTAAACAGCTCAACTACTTAAAATCGGTGCCCCACACGGGGCATCATCAGCCATTCGGCACCGGGCAGCGACGCCTGCATGCGAGGTTTCGCAGTTGAGCCTGGTTTTGCCAAAAAGGTCGCGCAGACATTTTACACCAACAAGAGCCGAAATTGGCAGGAACGTTTAGTGAAAGCATATAGAGGAAAAACAGAAAACGGAGTCAAAGGGGGGGGGGGGGGGGGGGAAGGGGGGGGGGGGGGCGGGGGGGGGCGCTGCGTGTAACGCAGCGAAACTGGAAGATGGCAGGCTCAGCTGTTACGGCTGCTTCTATGTACTCGTGCTGCACCCAAAAGGGCGCAACGGTGGGTGAACTAGTAATCTGCAACGGTAGCCGGAAAAAGCGGTAAGGACAGGAGGAAACCCCATAAACTAGTTTAGATCATTTGGAAGTTGAGTCTGATTTTGCCAGTGATGAGCGAGCGGAGAGAACGGTGGATTGACGCAAAAGGGGTAGCGCCGTGTCACGAAGGGGGCATGCCACCGCGCAGGGTGCAGTGCCGTGTGTAGGGCTCGACCGAACCCTAGCCCAACCTAGGGTCTCTCTGCCCTAGGGTTGCGGGGCGGTAGGATCTCTATACCCTGACCACATGCCTTACCTACCTCGTGTGGCTACCGCATATATTGCCCAAGAATACTACACATGGACATGTCTAGCTAGCAAAAAGTGGTTGAAATGCCGGGCTTTGAGCCAAGTGACCAAGGTAGTTCAATTTCTCCTAGTGCCACATGTTCATGTGGAGAATTCTTGGGCAATATATGTGAGGTACCCACACGAGGTGGTTCGGGCAGATGGTCACGGTATGGAGACCCTACCACCCCGCGACCTTAGGGCAGAGAGATCCTAGGGTGTGCTAGGGTTCGGTCGAGCTCTACACGTGGTGACGTGGCACTACACCTTACGCAGCTGCCGTCGTGTGAGGCTAGGGCCGCGTGAGGTGGAATTTGCTTGAAACGCCGGTCTTTGAGCCAAGAGACCATGGTTCAATTCCTCCAAGTGCCACATGTCCAAGTGGAGCATTCTTGGGCAATATAAGTGGGACTAATACCCACATGAGTCGTGTAGGGCAGGTGGTCAGGGTATATGGATACCCTACCACCCTGCGAACATAGGGCAGAGAGATCCTAGGGTGTGCTAGGGTGCCGTCGAGCCTTACACGCGGCATTGCACCCTACGCGGTGGCAGCTGCCGTCGCGTGAGGCTAGGGCCGTGTCAGGCCCTACAGCCTCACGATGTGGTTGAAGGAGTTGTGGTTGAAGGAGTTGCGGATGGATGTGGTTGAAGGAGTTGTGCCGTCACAAAAACCTAAGATGCCATAAGGAGGTGGTTGAAGGTTCTCCCGCGAGCGTGGAAATTTTTGCACAACACGCTAGGCCCCCCGGGGCCCTACCTACTCTTCACGCTAGGGCCTCACGCGGCCCTAGTAGCCTCACGCGACGACGGCATACACCGGGAAGGCCACCGCTTCGGAGTGTTGTTATTGCACTTGGAAGTGGCGAGGAGGCGGGGCGATGTGACCGAAGAAGAACCACGCGCTAGGTGAAGGGATGGCGTTAGGGTCAATATAGTCTAGATTGACGTCGGAGTTATTTGTGGCCCAACCGCCTTGGTGGCGAATGTGGGACAGCGGAACTCCGATGAGAGTCTGTCCGACATTGCAGCGGCAGTCCAAGATTTAGACTGATCGCTCAAGGTAACCGCCCAGAAGTTTGTCTCGGCCAAGGCAGCATGGACCATGGGGGTAGACTGTACGTTGTCGATGAAGTGGTGCAGGGGACGCGCAACGCATGGGTGCTCCGACACTGGAAGGAGTAGCACACGTAGATCGTTAGGGCCGCGCCGTCCGGCACTCCCCTTCTCTCGGTGCACATGTAGAGTAGTGTTGTAGGGGTCGACATGCACGTCCCGCACTCGGCAGGACATGCCAGTAAGTCTCCCGGCAGAAAACATGAAGTTGACAACCGAGGCCATAAGGGCTCGGAAGCCGTACTGGTAGGGGGGGGGGGGGGGAGCAGACACAATCAGCTCATCCCGCCCGGCGAAGTTGTAAGCGACACTAACATGCAACGGGACTCGCAAAGGGGCAGCCTCCATGCGGCGTTGCCTCAACAACACGCCACGACGCGCGGCGGTGAGGTGCATGATGTTCTTAGCGATGGGGTCGATGTTGTGCAGCTCAAAGAACGTGTTGATTGCTGACATGTAGGGCTGCAACAAGTTAGCCCCTATATGGCCCCGCTCACCAATCCAAGCAACGTACCGGACGAGAGTGGCAATGGTTTCCTCAAGTGAGCTGATGTTCTCGGAGTCGGGGCAAAACTCCGCGAAACGAAACAGCTTGCCAACGTAGCTCTTGAGCGTCTGAGCGGTGAGGGACGAGCTAGAGAATAGGTCGAGGGCCCGTTGTCCCAACGGGTCTGAACCGAACGCTTCCTGCATACGGGACCGGCGGAGTGAAGCAGCGCTCAGGGGGCGACAGCTTCGGGCCCGTCAATTATGTAGGTCACATCACTTCCCGCGGTAACCTGCACGATATTGCAAAAACTGCCCGAAAATATGATCCGATATGCGGTTCGCCCCGTTGGTACAGTGCTTGTGCCAGTCATGTCCCCGGCGCGAACAAAAAAGTGCTTGTGCACCAGCAGCAACGCGACACACACATTGCGGGGCTCATTGCCCATGCTCTAGCCTCTAGCCCACGACTGTCAACCGCCGACACCGCGACCGCCCGTAGCGCCAGCAGTACCTCTTCATGCGGCGATGGTGGGCGGGTCGCGACCGCTACGGCGCACGCATGCGGCGTGATGCGGGATCTCCGGGGCGACCCCGCAGCAACCGATATGAGCGCCGCCCCACCATAAACTTCGCACCGATGGCACAAGCTCGGTCGGACGAGCTAGGTAGGGAATAATGTACACTGATTAGGCCTTTTTTGACTAAGCTGCCTTTCTGTTCGAGCGGCTTTGGCCCTAAAGGCGTGTAGTGGTGTTAACAAACGCGAATCACTTTTGGGTTTGGTTAATCGGGCGGCAATCGCGAGGGTGGGCCTCTTGGCCGCCGTCCCAGGACATATACACGCGCCCCGAGCCATCTATGATCGTCTTGTGTCCTCGATGGGGGCAGGAGGTAGGGCTACGGGGTTGGCGGGAGCTCGTGGGCCAGACGAGGGTGTGCTAGTGGATGCATGATTCGCCGCCCGCAGTGCCGGGCGGGTACTTCGGGCGGCGACGCGGATCCCGCTGCGCCGGGGCACGGCGCGCGCGGACATATTATTCGTACCGTATTCGGATCCGAAATGTCGTACGGTTAACCGCGGAAAATGTTGTGATATGACGGAGTAACAAGGGGCAGGTTCATTTCAGCAAAGTACTTGGCCGCGGCGGCTAGGTTGCCGGCGGTTGGGCGGTAGTTGCTTGACGGGTAAGTCGGGGCACCCGTTGGGTTTGCGGGCGGGCAAGGTTGAGGCAGGAGGGCCGCGCCGCACTCCCGTCGCGCTCGTAGCGCATGTCTTGCGCGTAACTTCACGCGCGAACGATGGTCGCTGCGAACCAGTTGTGGCACGTAGTGTAACAACTGACGGACGCCTTGATGAGATGGTACGGGAGGCGGATTGTTGAGCCGCCATGTACATATTTGCGGATGGTTGAGCCTAACTCGGCTGTGGCTGCATGAAGCGCCGCACCGAAGCTGGTCAAAATGAATTGTGTAGAGTGGGGGGGATCCGTTGTAGACACATATCGCTCATTCCACCGTGGAGCTGCTAGGGTTCGTTGTGCGGCGGTCACCAAAAGGTGACCCCGCAAAGCGCTAGCAGCTCCGACGAGAGGTGCCCCACGCCGTCATTCGTGCTCACCTTCGCGGCCACGCCCCCGACCCCGCCACGCCCCCGTGTGCGCCGGCGTCCAGCGGCCGTTGCCGCCACCCGAGCAGTAGCGGTAGCTTTTGCGATGCTGGCAACCGTCGCCTCGAAGGCACGACGCTCGTAATCCTTCATCAGGTCTCCGAAAATCGCAGAGCCCAAAGTGCTGCTCAGCGGCAAGCTGAAAATGCTGGGCCCGCAGTACGTCTAACACACCTTGGTCACCGTGCACACGCTTGATCTCGTTAAGCCTCCGCAGGAAGGCTAGACGAAAGCGAAACGCCCGGTCGATGGCCTCGGCGTGATTCCAGGCGCGCGCGGGTTTGGGGGTGAAGTATTGATTAGCAACAGGGACGTAAGGTAGAAGCTCGTCGAGGGCCACGAAAAGAGCAGCCATGTGGGCCCGAAAACACGCCATCCAAAGGTACTCCTCCTGAGCCGGCAGACGCGAGTCATCTTGCTTGAGGTACTCGTTCGTAAGGTCGTTACCCAATAACGGGAAAACCCCAGGTATTCGGCTGACCGGTTGAACGCCCTCGTTGCAGTAGTTATGGCACCGCGACGTAGTCGTCCTCGTCACTCGCGGATTATGTTCCGACACGGCCGCTGTGGGCTACCTCTAGCAAGTAGGGACGCAATGCGGCTCCCCCGTTGCCAGTTAGTTGTCCCGCAATGCGCTACCCGGAAGCAGAGCCATGTGCTCCGTCTCCATCAACACCATGATCACGAGCGGTCAGCTGGACCAACGCCGGTGTGAGCTCGCGCAGCAATGTAGGCATGGCCTTCAATTATGCGTGTATCGATTCAATAAGCGTCGGCTCGGCGACGGGCTCTTATCCAGTTGATATGGTGACGCACGGACGTACGGATGAAAATTTCACACAAGGATGGTGAGCCGGGTGTGGTCTTGAAACATCATGTGACCTTGCTCGTAACAAGTTACGAGACAATTAATACGCATCGAAACTGGAAAACGACATGCTCAACTGTTACGGCTGCTTATATGTCTACTCGTGCTACACCCAACATAATACAGGGCAAAGCGACGGGTGAACTAGCAACCCGTACCACTTAGCAGCAACGGTAGCTCGAAAAGCGGTTACGAAAGAGAGAAACCGTATAAACAACGTGAATGTAGTTGTACGCAGCTTGCGGATTACAGCTGAAGACCGGTGTCTGATAATGCCATTTTTTCACTACTGTCGGCATGTCTATACACGGCGGACGCAACTGAGGTAGCATTCATTCTCCCGTGCCATACCGGCACGGTCTACAGTTTCCCGCCCGCCCGCCCTCGAGTGGTCTGGATTTTATTGTGCGGTTCATCGACATTGACTGCTGCTTTGATGTCGATTTGCGGCGAATTGACGATGCTTGCTGTGGTACGGGATAACTGGCACTGCTTTGACTGAATGGGCTAAATGTGTGAGATTTGCCGTTTGGTTCGAGTGGTGTTTTATTGCCGGACATTGCTGGCCTAGAGACTAGTCCGTGGTGGCTAGTGGCAGCGGTCTCTGCCATCTTTCATTTCATGTAACGGATGCCCCTTGTGACCAAACCCGGTACACACTCAAGCTACATAAAGTTGTGTAGCATACTGTACTACTACATACAGTAGTGCCCCCTTGACATGCGGGCACAGCGGTGAAAACTCGTATACATCATAACTTCGGAGTTGAAACAACGATGCGTCGATTGTTCGAGATAGTTGCCGGGTGTATTATTGCTTTTATTGGGTGCATTATTACACGTATAAAGGAAAGGAGGACGATGGGCCCTAATAACCTTCCCCCTGTATTATACGGTTCATCGATTCGCATATATTGTCGTATACTAGTGGACGTATGTAAATTCGTATACATCTTGTATCCGTAGGTGCATTATTATTATATAACAATGTGCCGTCCTTATTTTGACTTGGTTCCAAATTTACCTGATACGTATCGACGGAACATAAAGGGATAAGGGAACTCCTACAGCGAATAAGTAGAGGTATTAGTACTAGGCTCCGACATCGCAAACTACGAGTATTGATAACGGATAAATCATCACTCGTAGTATACTCATATATCATAAATGGACTACTACGTGCACGGGTGGCGCCTTGGTAGCCTTGGCCCCGCCCGTGCTGCCACTGCCGCGGCGGAGGAGCAGTGTGAGTTGGACATTGGCGTCTCACGGCGTTGTTGGTCCGGTCAAGTCCCCGTTCGCTGTTCTTTGATCACCCTCTCCCTTCCTGTCATGTCGGCGCCTCCACATCACATTCGGCCTAGTGCCGCTATTGGAGTGGCATGAGATGTTGTGCTGAGAAGGGAGTTCTACGTTCGGCGGAAGGGGACGCGACCGAGATGGCGGCGGATCTAGCGCTGGGCGGAACAACGCGCGCTGGACACCGGCGTCTTACGTCGTTGCTGACCCGGTCAAGTCCCCGTTCGTTGTTCTTTGATCATCCTCTCCCTTCCTGTCCTGTCGGCGCCTCCACATCACATCCGGCCTAGTGCCGCTATTGGAGTGGCCCGGGATGTTGTGTTGGGAAGGGAGTTCTACGTTCGGCTGAAGGGGACGCGACCGAGCTGGCGGCGGATCTGGCGCTGGGCGGAACAACGCGCGCTGGACACCGGCGTCTTACGTCGTTGCTGACCCGGTCGGCTCTCCATTCCCTACTCGTTGAGCACTTTCTCCCTTCCTGTCATGTTGGCGCCTCCACATCACATTCGACTCAACGCCGCTATTGGAGTGGCCCGGGATATTGTGCTCGCTGGGGAAGGCGTTCGACGTTAGGCGGAAAAGGACGCGGCCGAGCTGGCGGCGGATTTGGCGTTGGGTGGCCTGCATCTGTTGCACGCCCGCCCGTGGCGCCCCGTTCTGGAGTGGACCCCCCCGCTTCCACTCCTTGCTGCGAGACCTCTACTTCGAAACTCCTTTCCTGTCGGCGCCTTCATATCACATTCGGCCTAGTGCCGCTATTGGAGTGGCCCGAGATTGTGTGCTGGGGAGAGCGTCCCTACTGCGTGGCGCGGCGGGTGTCTGGTGGCGATGCTGGGTCGGTGGCTGTCATGGCGGTTCCCGCCTCTGGTGCCCCGTAGCTGGATTTTCTTCTAGATTTCTGTATGGATTTCTTGAATTTTGCAGCTGGCTCGTGTAATCATCATAAATGGACTACTGACATCGTACGAATACGGGTAAAACTACGGGAAATTACTTTGAATTACCAAAAATGATGGAATCGGTTACGTGTCCGGACGCAGACAGACAGTCAGGCAGTTAGGCAGACCTATAGACAAGCACCCCCGCTTTCGTTTTATTACATTAACCGCTACAATGCATGTTACTTATCGACGGAATTTCACGCGGGTCGACCCGGTTCATTTCAAGTTTGACCCCTCCAGATTCCAGTATTTTATAGAACAGAAGTCGCGCACCGGTGTCGAATTTCGGGCGCTGAACATAGGGGGGTAAAGGAAAATACGAATCCTGCGGCGGGCGGCTCGGGGGGCGGCTGGGGGGCGGCTGGCGCAACCCACAACTGGCAAAACTAGACTCGAATGCATTATTGAAATGATCTAAACGTGTTTATGGGGTTTCCTAACGGATTAAAACTGTCCTAGTGCGACCCGTACAGTCTTTCGTGGTTTCAAGCGGTTACCATCGGGTTTTGGAACGGGCTGCCCCATTGCCCGCGAGCCCTGCGCTCCCGGCCGGGGAGCTACTTAGGACAGCCACCATCAGCTCGTCTGCCATCTTCCAGCTCGTTGCCTTCGGCAGCGCCCTCCCGTTTTCCGCCTCCGCCTTACGGGCTCCTCCTCCGACATTCCCTCCCTTTTCGCTGAACCTTCCTAGCCATAAAATGGCGCTTTTCCGTGTAAAACAGCCTCCGCACCCTTTTTGGTGAAAATCGACGCATCGCTGATTCAACTGTCAAGTTACTTCATATATTTACATGGCGCGGACATCGCGCGAACGGAACCGATGTGATGTGTGTGCCTTAAGAAAATGAGGGGGCGCTGTGCATACGCCATCGCATTATTCATTTTGCGACTACTAGGGCAGTAGGGCCCACTAGCTCAAGGGAATATGAGGATATATGCCCACAATGACAGGTCAGCAAAATATGTAGTGTAGCAAAATGAGGCAAAATTTAAAAAGATTAGGCGGAATCGGTCTGGCGACGTGTACACCCCTCCACATAAGCCCGGGTATTGCATTTTCGATCGCAAAGCGCATGCATGGGCGAGGATAACGCCGGCTGCATGTGCATACATGCTAACTACATTGGGAATAGTTCGGGCGAACGCCTATTGTGCGCGTTATACCCACCCGCGCGACAACACGACCATTTGTGGGCGCCCTTTCAAAAACGCGAAATCATTGCATGACGCGGTGGCGCTAGAAAGTTGTGGGTTGCGCCAGCCGTCCAAACCTATGGAAATAGCGGCGCTCGTCGCACCAAACTCGGTGGATACGGTCCTTGACATAAGTTGCACACACCGTGCGTGCAGGCCACTGAAAGCATGTCGCTATAGGCACGACGTGACACCCCAACGGCAAGTTGGCCACTATGGGGAGCAGTTTTGGGGTGAAAATGCTGCTGTTTCTGTGGCGAACGCATGTAGGAAAGGCGCTCGATGGCCCCCTTGGCGTAGGGCAATGCTCTACTATGGGGGCGCGTGGTGGAATGCCAGTTGCACAGTTTCGTGGGCGGGGTGGCGCGGTAGGGGCGTGGATTTTGATTAATATGAAATTCCTTGAAAAATGCTGTGGAAAATAGCATTGTGGCTTGTAGATGTGTGTATCGCTAGGAGGTGGCACATGCCAAGTGTTGGTGGTCCGTGGTCATCCACATAGATAACGCTCTCGCGCAACTGAGTATGGGGCTTAGACACGCACTTGGCGCAAAGCCACGCGCCCGATATGGGTGGGCACATGAGGCAGTGAGGGGCAACTTGGATGATCGTCTTTGGGGATTTTTCCGGGGACCCAAAAATCGATTTTCTGATTAGGAAGATTGTTTTCGACGCAGATTTGAACGAGGAATCGCGTGGTATTTAAAAAAAAGATTTTTCTGAGCAAACCCTGAGAAGTTATAGCGTTTTAAAGCTTAGGGGGTGTTGCTGCGCGTGGCTGGCCGACACTGATGCCATGCCAGTACGTATCGCAACGCGACATGTACTGGCCGCCGCCAACACGGCTGCACCCCAACCAAATGCAGCCGAGCCCCTCGCCAATGTGTTTCCTCACACGTTCATGGCCATCCCGCCGTTTGGTTGTCTATTCACGCGCGTCGGCGTGTGCGTGATACCTACCCCCGTTTTGGTGCAGTTGCATGCGACGCCCATGCATCCAGGCACGCACCAAGTGCAGCGTGATTCCCTAGTCAAAGGTCTTTAAGCTTCGGTTTGAGCCACTCGTCATGCAGGTTTTATAAAACCCTCTGAGATTCCAGGGTTTCATCTCATATACCCTACGTTCAGGTACCCCAGACTTCTGAGCTCTTGAGACTGCCGAAAAGGGACCCCAAACTTATGTGCAGCCCGCGCGCGGATTAAGGACCTGCCCGTTCATTACCTTTGACGCATGTAGTAGGGCGCATATGGATGGTGCCGCGTTACCGGTACTGCTGGTAGTACGCGCTCGGCCAGGCTCAAGGATCAGGTCAGCAGTAACACTATCTAGCGACTATGGTAAATGAGACGTAAGGATTACACACGTACCCGTACCTGAGGTCAAGTGCTGGGGCGGCTTTGGCCGATGGTCCGGGGCGAACTTTCAATAGGACTTGCTCTACTCGTACCTACCCGGCCGGCACCACAAGCACTCCACTCCAGCCGGCTCTGCGCCACCAACCCCTCCTTCTGGCCTCCCGCTGGCTGCCGCCCGTTCTGATTGACTCTCAGGTATGACGTCGCATTAATCCGGCCGACCCTCGCCGCGGGCTGTTGCGATCACCATCAAGCGTCTCGCCACATAAAGCAGTTGCACACACGGTGATACTCGTGACGTCGTATAGTAGAAATGGATTTCTGCCATTGCTGATCTATATGGTGGCCGGCAGTGCATGCAGTGGTGATAGCATCCTCTCTGGGGTTGTGGGCCTGTTGCCCTCTCGCGAATCTCCCCGCCGAGAACTAACCCGTTGTTTCGCGGTTAGCCAGGCAGGTGCTCTTCTCATGAATAATATGGACCTTGCTCGCTCTGGGTTGGTCGGCGCCCCGGCCGACGCGCCCGACGATATTACGTCTTGCCCGCCGCATGCCACCGGCGGCAAACCTTCCGCGAAGGCCAACCTGGACTCGCTGCTCGCTCGGCTGAGCAGTATCGACAGCGAGCTGGACGACCTACGAATGCCACGGGCCAGGATAAAGCACAGTCGTGTGCAGCCACTCAGCGTCGAGAGTCCTGCCGAGGGAGACTGTGGAATCGAGGTGGACAATAACCGCCCGAACACGCTTGGGGCGCGTGGTGATAATGCACCCGCCCCGGCGGCCGAGCGGCCATCAACCACCCGGACAACGCGACCCACGGAGAGGTGCGACGAAGCTGAGGCCATCTTCAACTCCGTAATGGAGAAGCTCTCTCACCTGGATTCAAATCCTGCGGAAGCTGTGGCGTCTCCTTTCTCCCCGGCCGCACGCAAGCGGCCACAGAGCGACGAACACGGCGATCGCGACAGCGGTTGCGTGCCCGTCGAACCGGACGAGATGATCGAGACGCTGCATGCCTTCCAAGCACACCCCCACCCCAAGCTGAATGACACAACCCAGCTACTCGATCACCTAATGGATAAGCTGAACGAAATTCCAGGCTCCCACAACCTCAAACCGATGGCAAACACCCCCCAGACGAGCACGAGCGGCGAGGAGCCCTGCCAGCTCTCGCGCGCTAACAGCAAGAAGCAGCGCCTGCGCAGCTCGCGCCCCTCCCCGGCGCGCCCCGGCCGCAGCGAATCGAGCCAGTCGCCGCCTCCTACCGAAACCTCCGTGTCCGAGCAGAGTTGCAAGAACTTCACGTCCGAGCCGTCCACTTCCTGCTCGCCCGCCCTGCTTGGCCAACACCAGCACACACTGTCTGGCCTCATCGGCCACCTGCAGCAACTCACCGAAGCCCTCAAGCACGCCACTGGTAGGCTTTCTTTGCGATGTTGTTCATTGTTTTCATCAACGCCACCAAGTTGCCACGTTGTTAAGCGCATGCCAACCTGAATACCAACGCTGTGTTGCCCGCCCCACCCCCAGGAGCCGCCCAGTCGATCGATGCACTCCCGCAACGTGTTGGCTTCCTGGCAGGTAGCCGCGCCGACATGCAGGAGGTGGTGCACTCCGCGCTCCACGACCTCTCTGAGAGCCTCAACGGCCGCCATGCGATGGCACCCCCTCCGCATGTCAGTGTGGACGAGCTCATGGCGCGCGCCGACGAGCTTTGCAACCAAGTGGCACCCAACATACTAGCGCCTACACCCACCCCCACTGAGGCCAAGAGGCCTGTTGCTGCCCACGACGACATGCACCTGTTTGAGGAGACCATCCTTTCAGCTGGTATGACCCCCCCCCCCCCTCCTCCCCCCCGACCACCCCAACACACACACACACACACACACACACACACACACACACACACACACGCCTCCCTCTCTCCACGTGGCTGAAGCAGTGCCTTATACCCCTGGGTACAACAGCCCAGCCGCTGACACCGCATCCCCTGCGCGGCCTGCCACAGACTGCGAGTTTGGCCTGGACTCATGGGCGCAAGACATCTGCCTTTCAGCTGACGACCTGGCAGACCTCCACTTTGATGCGCTGACTTGCGAATCAGACCGTACCGTGCCGTGAAAAACCTGTGCCACCAATACTTCAACTTCAAGTGCCAAGCACTTGGATCGCCCTGTAGACACCCATGGCATCCATGGCCCCTTCATATGGATGCCGAGTAGCAGCACGTGAAAGCTGTTTATTATTGTTCATGATTAGCTAGAGTTTTGCCTTGCAAATTGGCAGGAAGCCAACCGATGTACAGAGCAGCAAAACACCCCTGTTTCCATTTTCAGCATTTACGCTGTATCTATTTAGATATTCAATTCATAGCCACCCCCACATAATATGTAACCATCCCCACGTGAAAGCTCGTAGCCATTTTGCACACTGCCATGCTATCTGTTGTGCAGCATTCCATGCCCAGTCTCTGCAATCTAGCACTCTTCATCATTGATAGTCTGCCCTCGGCAGTATCCCGTATTGACGTGCCAGTAGTAGTTCCAGCCCGTAGCTCCTCTGACCGCAACATGATGCGCCAGCTCCTCCCTGTTTCCCCATTCCTGTCCCAGCTTCCTCACTCATGAACTGATTTGCCCTACAAACCTGCCGCCAAACCGTCCTGAAAGCGATATGGCAGGCTGTCAGGGCTGTAGTGCTGGATGCCCCGTGCCAGCATGCACCAAATTATGTCCTACACGCAGCAGGCATGACTCCCATGATGAACGCACACCACAAATGCAAGAATGGCAAGGCTTCCGGTATGGTCTCCACACCCCCATCCGCCCCCGAAGAGAAAGAACCACCCTGGAGCACCACAAACCGCCCGCCTGCCTGCCTGGGGTAGCTGTAAGCCCCATGCGCTGTCGGTTCGGATAGAGCTGTGTAGTCCAATGTACCTACATGCGCTTCCAGCAGCAACCCTCCCCTCGAGCTCATCCTCTGCCATGCTCATCCTATTCTTGGAGAGGCTCCATCCCCCTGCTGGGCCCGAGCATCTGGACTGCCGCAATCCTATCCTGCCTCACTACCACGAACCCTTGAGGGTGGAAGGGGTGAATGATATGCAGAATGGGGACTCCGTGGCGCCTTATAATGATGAACAGAGAATTAATAGGTCTCTCTTCCTGGGAAATGAGATGCGGGTCACACGGGTGCCTATGTTGTCCCACGCAAGCTGGGCTTTTGGGGTAGCTCATGGCTTAGCCGTGTGACCTCCAACAGCAGGGAACGGAAGTCGACATGCTTGGCCCGGTCCTGTAGCTGCGAGCGCACCGCCACGGATATGTTTTGTGGCTGACTCACAATACAATGATGGTACAGCGAGTTGCGCGCGCCATGCAGCAGGAACGACCGCGTCTCCGACTCGAATGGCAGCCGCGCGTCCAGGGTGATATTGGAATGCCGATGCTCGTAGTGGATCACGAAAAGGTATAGGCCGGCCTCATGCAACAGGATGTTGGAGCCCCGTACGTGGAATGCGTCCTCCCCGCTAGCTGAAAGAGCATCGCGAGAGAACACGACGTTGCTGTGGTCATCCAGCGCCAGCGTAGTCATGTCACGCCCGCCAGACTGGTACTGAAAGCGCAGAAATGCCACAGGCGGCGCCCCGCCAATGCGGCGGAGATGTGCCCTCAGCTTGGTTGTCACCGGCTCCGAGATCTGGGCAGGCAAGACATGTCAGCCGGATAGGCAGATACGCTCAGCACCCAACAGGGAATGGCCAATCATATGGTGCCGCACCTCGGTCCTCATGGTTACAAATGCGAACACCACCATAACAAGCACAGCAGCAACAAGCAGCTTTCTGTGGGCACATGGTCTGGACACGCAGGAGCAGGGGTTGGAGGCTGTTCAGCAACAGTTAGCACTGCCACTACTGGTTGCATTCATTTCACCATCCTCCTTTCGTCTGACTCATTATCGCGAGGTGGATGGCCCAAAGATCTACATTCGCCAGAAATCAAGCTGAATACAGGCAAAGCATGCCTCACCTGCATTGCCAGTCGTCGCTACTCCCCTCTTCCAAGTCCTCCCACCGTACTCGTTTCTTGCATGGGGAGCCTTTTCTGCTCCCAAGGCTCGATGATCGCTTTAACCCACCTTTCCGTCGTGGAGTTGTGGGAATGTCGTCACCTCCTACGAGCTCCTCACTCGTACAGATCATGGAGCTACAGCTACTGCCGAGCGTGTAGCCATCACCCGCAGCAGACTCGTTGTCGATGTCGTAGTCTACAAGACCGATGTTCACATCGTCCCAGTCGAGGGTCTGCGTCTCCTCCACGACAACCTTCGACCACATTCTAGCGAGAGAGAGAGGCCACTGTCGCTTGTTTCGCGGCCAGTCCTCGCTGGCCGGCAGCAGACACTCACTCGGCTTGCAGACGAGTCGTCAATCGTAGAAGCGCGTCGGGTACTGTGTACACAGGTGTGTAGCGGTACTTTGGACGTACCTTGGTCACTGCTCGTCCAGAAAAGCCAGTGACATGCCGGCGCCTTCGCTGCGCCCCTCTCTCTCTGGAGATGATCGTTCGCCGTGGCCACAACGCGGTCCTCCACGCGTGCCAATTTGCCCGCAGTCGATATGCCTCTCGAAGCCCCCTCGTGGGGCTATCTCTCTCTGGACGTCGGCACTGTGGTCGCTTTACGAGCTATCTATCTTCGGGCTCTCGCTGAGTGTCTGTCGAACGGAAGGACCGGTCGGGCAGGCCTAGCTTTTAGAGTTGATGGTCCGGTCGGCAAAGCGTAGAGTACGCCTGTGGGGTCTCTCGTTCTTGGCGCGCCGAGAAGATCGGACTTCTATGTCTCTCGATCGGGCACACTCCTGATGGCAGGACGAAGTAGGGCAGTGCTGCTGCAGTTCCGGCTGCTCGAGACTTGGGCGCTTCGTTGTGACCTATGGGTCGAGTAGCCCATCGGTCCGTGAAAGAAGTCAAACGTCGGGACGACCCACGACCTCCAGCCGGCCCCCTTTAGGTGCCGAGATCGGACACGCTCTAGCAGCGCAGTATGCTTGAGCTCACATGCAGTGCCCTGCAGGGGTGGCTCCGCAGCGAGCCAACAGTGACAAGAGTGCACTACAGTCGAGCGGCGGCAATTACAACCAGCCGACGACAACCATCGGCAGGCGACAGAACAGTCGGTGAAAAACCCGCGGGTTAGGGCCTGCGGGCGTCGCAACAACGGCAAAAACCAGTAGCAGAGCGCGCCCAGCGCCAGTAGCAGCAGCAGTCGGGCAGCAGTAATACTAGACGAATATATAGCGACTATATATCAGCACGCAGGGGGGCGCAGTCATATTGTCGTATAAGAACTCGTTGTCGTTACTGCTGTATAGCGGATGTACAACGCTGGGACCACGCGTCCACGGAACACGATGATACTGCGACACTGCTGCGATCACAGCCGCACCGTCGCACCTGCTGCTTGCGCTTGCGCGCCGATGCTGCGCTGATATGCTGCTGGTACAGTAGTTGCTTTTTACATGGCGACTAGATATCACCGCACCAATAATAACGCCCTATCGTGCGCGGTAATAATCAATACCGAGTGAATACGGGTACTGGTATCCGTACCTGTAGCGACTGCATATTATTCAAACCCTCGACCGTTACAATAAATAATCCCACGAGGTAAGATAGGGTACTATAGGTACTGGTATGAATTACAAAAAGGGCAGTAACAAATCCATCTACGACAGCTGAAAGCAGTACTAAAAGATCCACACAGCAAGCCGCCGAAAGGCGGCCCGCATCCCGCACGAGGCGGGATTGCGGGAAGAATGAGTGATGCGCGCACGGTTCAGAGTCCGGGCCACGCGTACACGTGTGTGCGAGGGTGATCCCCGGACGTGATGTGCAGCTTCGACAACGGGATGGCGGACGAATCTGCACCGTCTGATGAGGCAGCGAGCACGCTCTCGAGCCGCCACCAAGCTCAAGACCCCGAGGAAATCTCTTGCGAGTAAGGCCTCCTGGTGAGCCCGGGTGGTGCACTGAGTTGATGAGAGGGCACTGCGATCCGCGGCCAAGCATGCGACACCGCGCACAATGCGGCGCACCCCTTGCTTGCCCACCTCACCCATTGTGCCGAAGATCATGCCCGTGTACTCCGACATATCCAGGATGTCTCGAAGAGGGCCCTTGTGTCCGGGCTCCATGTTGTGCCACGCCGCATCCCGCACTGCCAATTCCCGTTGTATGTCGCCCTACATGGAGCGGCCAAACCGATCCACAGCCGTGGCCCGGGGCACCGCATTATACTTATTCACCCCGTACCGCATAGTCTTGAACTCCAGCAACATGGACTAACCTTCAAGCGTCGTGCTGTACACGCCAGTGGGCGCCGCTAGGTTCCGGGAGGCTCATGAGCGCGTCGCCATATAGGTCACCATGACGGGGTTGTGCTTTGTAGAGGGCAGGATGGTCTGGCTCCCAACCACCGGGGCAAGGCACGGGCTAGGCAGAAAAAAGTACCCGGCAACGACTTTCCGCAGCTCATGCGGAGTCATGACCGTCCGTGCGGTGGAAATGGCCACCTATCACATGTCCGACGCCGTATCGAGCTAGTTGAACAAGATCCGTTCCCTACATGTGACAGGGAGAGCGCACATCTCTTTCTGATGCCGAGACTTGCTTGTCGGACTAGTCTAGAAATGCCGTCAGCTCCTTTGCGAGCCCGACGCATCAGCCTCCGCTTCCCGCTCGTCCATCATGCGGGCATCTGCGTGGCTGAGGTGGCCACCAGTGGCCGCTTGAAGGCGGCCCCACGCCTCGCGCACCTCCGCGGCGTAGCTGGCCGACCCACGAGCATCGTTGAGGAAGTGGTCATACCGGCGGGCGGAAGAAGTTGCGTTGAAGCTGTCTCGGCCAAGTACGGACCCAAGCTGTGGGTTTATTAAAGAAACCATGGGTGGGGGTGTTGGTGTCGGAGTTCCTAGTGAGGAACCTCGGGAGGATCTCATTCATGCAGCCGATAAAGGCGGCATCACGAACGGTAGCCATGCGGCAGATGCCAACGCCCTTCAACCGAGTGGGGAGGTGAAGCCTGCTGCGCGCCCTGGTCACTGCATTCTCGCTCAAAGTAGCCGCCTTCGCTGCCATGGGGTCGGGGTCGTGCAAATGCTCCGCCAAGAAATCGGTGACCACCGGTTTGGTGTCGGTGCCGTACGTGGAGGGATCAAAAGAGACCCCTAGCACCCGCTCGACTGTCGGGATGAAAGTGGCATCCATCGCCTCCGCAAAGGCCTCCACCTCGGACGGCGGGAGGCAGTTGCAGAGCCAATATCCTGCCTTGTCTTGCATGCAATCATAATGACAAAGACTGTATGCAGTAGATAACCGAAGCTCATGCATTGTTTGGGGTTGTTAGTTCCGGAGTTCAGGGATTTTATTAGTAGTCAGGGTATTGCGTCCACACCTGAGGACTTAACTGCCTTTATATTCTGGGAGGGGTCCCCCCGCCCCTCCCTTCACGGCGCCCTGGATTTTACTGGGAATGGTAAAATTTTCCGGCTATGGCGTCGGGCCCCCCCCACACATTGCCTTCTTTGTTGCACATTTATTGCACTCCCGAAATTAATAATGCTTTCACAGCAAATTTCCGCTATAATACGCGCGAACATTTTAATGTCGCGCGCGCGCGGGACACGAGTGTAAAAAGCCGCGTCAGCGAGACGCCCCGCCCAACCGCCTCACCCATTGCAGGGCTATCCTGGCCCGGCCCACCGTGCGCACCAGCTACCCGCTCTCGACCAGCGCCATTCCAGGGTAGTGCACCCATAGCGTTGACCGACATGTAGGTGGGAGCACAGGCGCCGAGGATGCCCCGTCTGCCTGCGAGACCGGCACCTCCAGGTGGGTTTGGGTTGGGTGTGGCTCGCAACCACCCACTCACTCACCCACTCGCTGCCACGGGGATGAACACGCCTCCATCGCCATCCCCGTTTGCGTGGCCGTTTTTCGCCCATCGTGCTCCTTAGGACCAGTTGTATGAACGTACACGGGGGTTTGTCGAGTTTTCCCTGTCAAAGAAGTTACAAGCGTTCTCCTCACTGCCCCTCTGCTACACACGTGCCGCCCGTCACGTAGGGAGGGCTAATGGCGGCCGTAAATCGGCGGAGCCGCGTCCTAGAGGACGAGTGCCTAGAGTGCCTGGTGGAGTGCTTCGAGGAGGCCTACGCCTCGGAGCCGCAGCGCTACAAGAACACACAGCATGCACAGCCTGCTTCGGCCCTCTCCTGGCCCCGGTGGCGGTCGTGGAGCGGGCAACGTGGGAGGCGCAGTTCCAGTTGGCCGCGTGGAATTAGCTCGGCCGGGACTTTCCCTGCCGCACAGCAGCAATCCTCTCTGACTGCTGCCGGCATTGCCACGCTGCAGCCTGTATTGTATTTATGTTTCTTGCAGCACGGCGGCGCTGTATTTATGTGCGACGCCGTGCTGCAGAGTGCCCTGCCGCGCAACAGCAGTCCCCTCTGACTGCTGCCGGCATTGCCGCGCTGCAGCCTGTATTGTATTTATGTTTCTTGCAGCACGGCGGCGCTGTATGTGCGACGCCGTGCCGCAGAGTGCCCTGCCGCGCAGCATCAGTCCAGTCATTACTGCTGCCGGCATTGCCGCGCTGCAGCATGTATTGTATATATGTTTTATTGTGTTTCTTGCAGCACGGCAGCGTTGTATGTGCAACGCCGTGCTGCAGAGTGCCCTGCCGCGCAGCAGCAGTCCCCTCGGACCGCTGCCGGCATTGCCGCGCTGCAGCCTGTATTGTATTTGTGTTTCTTGCAGCACGGCAGCGCTGTATGTGCGACGCCGTGCTGCAGAGTGCCATGCCGCGCAGCAGCGGTCCCCTCTGACTGCTGCCGGCACTGCCGCGCTGCATTACATGACTTTTTTTTCTGGGGCAGTTCAGGAAGCCGGGGAAAAGGCGGCGTCGCTGATAGTCACCAGCATGCACATGCAGCATTGCGGGAGGATTCCAGCATGTGTGTAATTACATTTCCAACCCATTTCTTTTGCCGCACGGGATGTGTTAAAGGTGTGCTCCGGGAGCTTGCGATTCAGGCTGGCATGTGTCTGCTCATGCTTCTCTCGCTTTACCCTAGCCACATGCCCGGTGCCCAGACAATCTGCGCAGCCAAAACATCACCATCCCTTTCAGTGACATGTTGTGTAAACACAATGACTATAAATGACATCAAAATATAATTGCAGCATACCTTTAGCACCATAATTGTGCCATTAGTCCTTGTGGCACTGAAGATTTCTGTGGCATCAGCAACTAGTTGGATGCTGAGAGACTCCCCGGGGCTGATGAGCCCCTCCTTCCGCAGTAGCGTGGCACGATGCTGAAGCACCAGCTTGAGATCCAGTGTGCTTGATATCATGTCCTCCGTAGTGTTGAGCCCCACAGCAGCCAGCTCCTCCCCTTGCCCTTTCAGCATGTCCTCCACTGATGGCCACTTGATCATCAAGTTGCCATATGGCAGCACCATCTGCACCAGCTTCTCCATGTCTGCGTCCCACTCGGAGCTGCTGAGGTTGATGAGACGCTGAAAGGCATGTTGAGATAGCTTCATGTCAGTGTGGACATGCACAGCGTTGTGC
The DNA here is from genome assembly GCA_006384855.1 of Tetraselmis striata. NCBI lineage: Eukaryota > Viridiplantae > Chlorophyta > Chlorodendrophyceae > Chlorodendrales > Chlorodendraceae > Tetraselmis > Tetraselmis striata. The sequence continues at coordinate 25,300 of VCJN01003460.1, read as the reverse complement.
TCCCACAGCTTCTAATGGCCAGCAGGGTACGCCTCTCTGCTGCTTTCAAGTGATGTTTAAACTGCTTAGACTCCAATATGGAGGCCAGCAACTCGGGGTAGTTGGCTAGGAGGGCGCCTAGGATAAACCGGGGGTGGTGCGCTGCTCGCACATCCGTTGGCTGGCCCACCGGGTCCGCCTCCTCCACGATGCCCGCCTCCTCCCTGTCAGCTCCATGCGCGTCGACATCGCCATGCTGCTGCTGCTGCTCCGCTCCTTCGTCACCGCCGGAAGGGGCTCCGAACTGTGCGCCGGGCCCGCCCTCCGCGTACACAAACTGCCAGCTGTCGCCGTCTCCGACTGCGTGGATGAGCCACGCCTCCAGCTGCTCGGCCTTTCGGCCGATGAACTTGCGCACCGTCGCTCGGGTCGTCGCCTCCCGCAGCTTGTAGGACAGGCCTGCCGCCCGCTCCCTCCCCGGCTTCTGGCCCCCGCCCTCCTCGTCACTGCCGCTGCCCTCATTGCCAGCTGACTCGGCCTCGCTGCCATTTGACTCGCACATGAGCCGTATCTTGGCTTTTAGGCGCGCTACCTTCTTGTCGCGCTTCCGGCGCAGGATGTCCGCCTCCACTCGCGCCCTCTCCTCCGCCGCAAGTTGGGACCGCTGCTACTTCTCCACTTCTTTCTGCCTGTTGACAACCTCCCTCTAGCAACGCTCCGTCGCTCTCTTCAGCAGGTCCTTGACCTCTGACTCGAGGTTTTGCAGTTGGGTCGACACACGAGTCGTCGCTGCTGATGCCTGCGACGACGGCCCGGCCGGCATGCCGCTGCCGCTGGCACCCGCCCCGCCTCCTCCATCACCGGCATCGCCGCGGCTTTCTCAGACTGCCGTTTCTTTGACTTGTAGCCCATGGTACCCGGACGGAGGACGGGGGGAGGGGGGCAAAAGACGTGGCTCTTGTAAGCACAGGTGTTATGCAATATGCTGTGACATGCCGTGGAGTGGCAGATGTTGCATCCCGATTGTACGCGGCCGCCAGGTCGCCCCCACCGCCTGCGCACCAGCCGCCTCCCGACACCGCATGTACTACCCCCAAAGGGCTTGCTTGGCAGAGGTACCTACAAGGTCTCTAGATATAGGTCGGGCACTATGGTGACTGCCAGTAAGGCCAGAAGTACTGGAGGGCGCGTACGCGTACGCGTACGATAAAATGTCCGATTTTCGGGCCCGGAACCGCGTTGTGTTGCTCCGCGGGTTGGGGCTTGCCCCAACTCGCATTACTCGAATGGGCCGACGCCCAAACGGGCAGGGCGGACCTTTCGTGGTCATTCAGTGCCGGGTATTTTGATGGCAGTGTTTTACGCGGTTATCCAACAGTGTTGGAAATTCTGTCACTAGTCTCTTATTAGTCTTGCATAATGCTTCGGCAATTTGCTTTTTGATTAACTATAACGGAGCGTCGCCTCCCCAGGGCTTTCCTTAACTCGATCGCTGCCTAAACGGCCGTCGTAGAGACGCTGCAAGGGTTTCACTGGTGCCAGTCCTGTCCCGGGGGGGCGAAAAAAAAGTCGCCTGATCAGCCTCCGCCCAGCCTCTTCCGCCGCATCTTTATTCTTCAGCGAATCCTCCTGCTCGTACGGGTACCTGTACTCACACATGTACCCGTACGCGTCTGGTCGCTACGTCGCTCCGTCGATAGTCGATACCAGTCCTACGTACCGCTCCACCAGCCCCACCAGCGTACGCGTCTGGTCGCTATGTCGCTCCATCAGCTAACCGACCAGCCACCCCCACCACCCACCCAACGGCCCCGGAGGCGCCCCGGGGCCGTGTGTCGCCATGCCTCACCCGCCGCGTAGATCGCGTAGCTGCCCTAAACCCCCTCCCACGCGACGTCACCGTTATGCCCGGGCTGTGGCGGGTCGCTTGTATCCGGCGGGGCGCCGCGCGATGTCTGCGCCTTCCGCCGATGGTGCGGCAGAACGCGCCGTTGACCCCAAGTCGCCGCCGCCCCCCAGTACATCGTCCAGTATATCACGCAGCCCCGGCGCATCGCGTGCGGCGGGAGCGTCGCCTGCGGCAACACCGTCCAGCAGCAGTGCACCCGACGCCACCCAGCCAAGGCCGAGCCCGCCCGCGGCTGCCGCCCCCCCGGCTCCCACGTACGCCCAGGCGGTGAGCCGGTCGTCGAGTCCCGAGTCCGAGACGGGCGCGGCAGGTACGACCGGCGCGCGCGCTGCTCGCCTGTGTCGTCGACTCGCCGCAGTAATTTCAGCAGTATTTCGGGGCCCGGCGCGTCGCAGCGCGATCACGACGGCGTTCCGACCGGCCAGGAAGTCTCCGAGCGGCCCCAGCCGCGGCCGCGCGGCGGCAACCGCGGCCTGGCGCTCACCGGCCTCGATGCTCTCGCCCGCCTGCATTCCAGGCTACACGACAACGGGCCGGCGCGGCGGGGCGTAGCGCCGGCAGCGGCTTGGACAGTCGCCGACGCACTTTCAGTCGCTGGCGTCGCCGCGGGCGCCGCGTGGGCGCCGAGGATTGACGCCGCAGCTAGGTCGCTCCAACCCGCCCGCGTCAGGCACCACCCGGCCGACGTGTTGGCTTTCACTGAGGTCGCCGCCGCGTGGCTAGCCAAGGCGCGCGCCGTGCTGGCCGAGCGGCACCGCCGTCGGGGGGCGCGCCGCGCCGGTGGAGTTGGACAATTGTCAGTGCTGCCGTCGCCCGCACTGCCGTCCGTCGCTGCGTTCCGGGGCGTCGCAGCGCCCCCGGTTGTTGCCCCCGCGCCGCCAGAGGTGGGTGTCCCGGCCGGCCACCCCGGTAGCCAGGCCTCACGGGCTCGGTATCCGCCCCCCCTACTCGCCCATCTCCAGCCGACGACGGGGTGGGGTGGGGTGCGGTGGACCACCTCTCCGACGTGGACATGGTGCACATGCCGGCGGAGATGTCCATGGAGACGGCGGTGCCTATTGACTTTCAAGAAGCGTGGGCGGAGGCACAACGCTGCGTGAATGAGCGGGTGGTGGCGGCGGTGGAGGCCGATGACCCCGTGGTGTTGGATAGGGCGTTGAAGTGGAAGTACCTGCTGCCGCAATTGTTGCGTAGGGCCCCGAGCCGAGGCGGGCGGCGGCGGCTACAAGCCTTGGCGTGGCGCTTCCGCGCTTTCGCGGAGAGGCGCATGGCCGAACTCGTGCGCTCATGGGACGACGCGCGCACTGAGGCGTTCTACGCCGGACATGCCCGCCAGCATCGAACGGACGCCGATCTCTTTGCGGCGCTGCTCGTGGGTACCGCGGACACCGTTGTGGCGTTGGTGGAGGACGGAGAGCTCTCCCGAGCGGCGGGCCGACTATCTTCTAAGGGTATGGGCGACTTGTCCGATCCTGCTATCCTCGCCCGGCTGCGCGACAAGCACCCGTCCCGTAGCCACCCGATCCGAGACGCCGCGTATATATGACATTCCAGTGGACGAGGCCGCCCTGACGGTGGACATGCGCGTGCCGTACCAGCAACTCAAGTTGTCAAGCAGCACGTGGCGGCGGGGCCCTCAGGCATGCGCAACGAGTATCTCCGCTGCTTGGTGGGCGAATACGCCCCGGCGTCCGGGCCCGCGGCAGTCCGCGCCATGTCGGAGGTTGCCTCCATGTACTGCAAGGTCGCCTGCCCGGGTGGTTCAACCGGCTCTTCGCCTCTACTAGGCTCGTGGCACCTGTCAAGAAGCTAGGCGAGGGGGGGGCGCCGGACGTGCGGCCTGTGGCAGTCAGGGAGGCGGAGCGGCGCGCAGCGGAGCGGGCAGTGGTGGACAACATGAAGGAGACATACGTGTCGGTGCTCGGTCCATCTCAGCTCGGCGTTGGCATTCCCGCGGGCGACTCTGTGCTCATCCACGGCGTCCGGATCATCGCCGAGAAGCTTGGCCCACGTGCCGTCATCGTCCACACAGACCTTCGCAACGCTTACAACGAAGCATGGCGCCGCACCATCATCCAACTCCACATCGATTGCTCTCCACTACACCCTGTCATCCCTGCGCTCCTAGCCTCCCTCTCCACGGATTCGTATCTGGCCGTGGACGAACGGTCCGCCCCTCTGCGGTCGGAGGACGGCGTGCAACAGGGCGCACCTTTGGCCACGACTTCCTTTTGCGTCGCGAGTCACCCCGAGGTGCAGCAGTGTGATACCACGTTGGAGGTCAATGACGGGGCGGCGCTCTTCAACGCCGACGATGGATTTTTGGTGGGCCTTCCGGAGCACGTTTGGCCGGCTCTTCACGCCTTCCGCATGTCCATCAAGGCGTCCGTGGGGCTTGAGGTGCGCTTCGACAAGATGCATGCGTACAGCGCAGACATGGAGGCCGCGCGGCGTGAGGCTCCGGCCGACATCGAGTGGCCCGAGCTAGAAGGCCATCACGGCATCGCGGTCCTCAACGTGCCGCTCGGATCGCCAGAGTATGTGCAGGCGTACATGCCCGGCAAGGCGGAGGAGCTACGAGAGGAGGTGGACGCTAGCCTGAGCAAGCTTCTGTCCGCCAAGCCCAGCCGTCGGTACACCCACGCCTTGCATCACCACGCATGGGCCATGCTCAAGCATTGCATGCAACACAAGGCGGGGTATTGGCTCCGCAATTGTCTTCCGTCCGAGGTGGAGGCCTTTGCGGAGGCGGTGGATGCCACCATCCTCGCGGCGGTAGAACGGGTGCTAGGGGTCTCTTTTGATCCCTCCACGTACGGCACCGACACCAATCCGGTGGTCACCGATTTCTTGGCGGAGCTTTTGCACGACCCCGACCCCATGGCAGCGGAAGTGGCTACCTAGAGCGAGGATGCACTAGCCGAGGCGCGCAGCAGGCTTCACCTCCCCACTCGGTTGAAGGGAGCTGGCATCCGCCGCATGGCTACCGTTCGTGATGCCGCCTTTATCGGCTGCATGAATGCCATCCTCCCAAGGTTCCTGACTACGAACTCCGGCACCAACACCCTCACCCCTGGTTTCTTTGACCCACAGCTCGGGTCCGTACTTGGCCGAGGCAGCTTCAACGCAACTTCGTCCGCCCGCCAGTATGACCACTTCCTCAACGATGCTCATGGGTCGGACAGCTACGCCGCGGAGATGCGCGAGACGTGGGGCCGCCTCCAAGCGGCTACTGCTGGCCATCTCGGCGATGCAGATGCGCGCCAGATGGAGCGGGAAGTGGAGGCTGCGTCGGGCTCGCAAAAGGAGCTGGCGGCATTTCTAGACCAGGCCAACAACTCTCAGCTTCGAAATGAGGTGTGCGCTCTCCCTGCCACATGTAGGGAACGGATCTTGTTCAACCAGCTCGACGCGGCGTCAGGCATGTGGACAGTGGCCATCCCCACCGCGCGGACGGTCATGACTCCGCAGGAGCTGCGCGAGGTCGCTGCCGGGTACTTCTTCATGCCTAGCCCGTGCTTGGCCCCGGTGGTTGGGAGCCAGATCATTCTGCCCTCGACGGAGCACAACCCCGTCACTGTTGACCTGTACGGCGACACGCTCATGAATCTCCCGGCGCCTGGAGACGCTCACTGGCGTGTACAGCACGACGCTATCGCAGATGCCTTCCGCGATCACTGTGTTCACGACCTAGGTATGGCGGTACGGCGGGAGGTGGACGACTTGTTCCAGCAGGCAGTGCCTCTCGGCAACACCGTACCCAGGGATGAACTCAAGGACCTAGTGCCGGACGCAGACCTCTCCCTTCCGGCGTTCAACGTCGTGACCGGGAGTTATGATCCCCGGAGCTTGAAGTCCACGCTGCTGGAGTTCAAGACTATGCGGTACGGGATCAAGTACACTGCAGTGCCCCGGGCCACGGCTGTGGATCGGTTTCAGCGCTCCTTGTTGGGCGACATACAACGGGGGCTGGCAGCGCGGGATGCGGCGTGGCACAACACGGAGCCCGGACAGAAGGCAGGGTCCTCTTCGAGACATCATGGATATGTCGGAGTACACGGGCATGGTCTTCGGCACATTGGGTGAGGTGAGCAAGGGGGTGCGCCGCACAGTGCGCGGTATCGCATGCTTGGCTGCGGATCGGGGTGCCCTCGCTCTCATCGCGGGGCACTCGGTGCACCACCCGGGCTCACCAGGATGCCTTGCTCGCAAGAGATTTCCAAGGGGTCCTGAGCTTGGTGGCCGCTCGAGAGCGCGCTTGCTACCTCATCAGACGGCGCAGATTCGTTTGCCATCCCGTTGCTGAAGCTGCACAGCACGTCCGAGGATCACCCACACACACACGTGCACGCGTGGCCCGGGCTCTGAATCGTGTGCGCATCACTCATCCATCCGGCCTCATGCGGGATGCGGGCCGCTTTTAGGCGGCTTGCTGTGTTGATTTTTAGTACTATTAGCGCGCAGTAGGTGGATTTGTTACTGCCTTTTTTGCAATTCACACCAGTAGTTCGGACCACCAGTTTTGGGCCCGAACCCCCGAACGGCCCCGAACCAAACACGGTTGGGCGGCACACCCCTGGCAGGGACCACGGAAGGATTGCCCGTACAGTATGATATGATGACATGGCCACCCAATCAGCCATCAGGAGCACGAGCCGGACTTTTGGTACGCCGCCGCGTACCAGAAGTCCTCGTACCGCGCGTGTCGGATACGAGTACGGCGCATTGTACATGGCTTCAAAATCTCGCCGCGCGCGAAGGAAGGCGCAAGAATACGAGATATTGCATATTTCGCCGCGAAATTCGACGAGGGACAACGACTAAGACCATGCGTCACCACGTGCCCTCGTATGATGCACACCCATTCAGTATCCGCCGTACCCGGTGGACACTGTACAGGGCAGTGCAGTGTCTACATGTATGTCTACAAAATATGAATATATATATATATAACTAACAAAGTACAGCGGTATCTACCTATACATTCCAGCAGTGCTGGTTATTTTGAAATATACTACCGGCCGGCATATATGTGTTAATACGGTAAAATTCTGATATGTATAACTTGTGCCTATGACCAGTGTTATCGGGGGTCAGGTGTTATATTGATGTAGTTCTGCTGCGCTCGCGCCTGCGCGGAGCAGATCCGGAATGTCGCCAGGGCTCCCGCATACGGTCTATATAGGTCGCTATCGGGCCAAGGTTACCCGTATACTTTCCCGTAAGGGTACCCTGTAAGGGTACCTGGTAGTCGCCAGCACCCCCAATCTGGCGCCCTACTCGATCCTCCTTGGCGCTACCCACCAAAAGTGTAGTCGCTGTTGCCGCTGCTCGCCGCTACACGCCGACGCTGCCCTCCCTGCCCGCCACGCCGTGTCTGCTGTACGGTGCCCGCCTCGCGGTTTGCCCTGCATGCGCGCTGCGCGCGGCTGCCCTCTCCTCGCCTGACCCGACTCGCCACCTTGACTCCGCGGCTGCCGCTGCTTGCCGCCATCCCCGCAGGCGGCACGCCGCCAGCGCCCAGGCGCCCGCCGACGCTGCCCTCTCCCTGCCCGCCACGCCGTGTCTGTTGTAGGTGCCTGTCTCGCATTTTGATTTGCCTTCGCGCTGCGCTCAGCTGGCCACCCCTAACCCCCCCGAGTGATTTGATGCGGCGCTGCGGCTGGCCGACGCCCGCGGCTTTCTGACGCTTGCCGTTCTGTGGCCGCCTTCTCTGTAGGAGCTTGGCGCCCTGCCTGAGCTGCCCCTCTGTTTGGCTGTGCTGTTGTCGTTGGTGCCCCTGGTGCGCGGCCCTCCCGCTGCCTGACTTTCGCGGGCTGTCAATGATGTAGCGTTGCGGCTGGCTGATGCCAACGACTTTCTGATGCTTGCCGTTCTGCGGCCGACTGCGATGCACGAGCCTGGCGCCCTGCCTGAGCTGCCCCTTCCTGTGCCTATGCTGTTGTCGTCGGTGCCCCTGGTGCGTGGCCGTCCCGCTGCCTGACTGCGGCGCTCTGTGATTCTGTCTCCCTGCCCACCACGCCTTGTCTATTGTAGGTGCACGCCTCGCTTTTGCTGCGCTTGCGCGTTGCACATGCATGTCTATCTTTGTCGGTGTCGTGTGTGCCGTCATTTGTATGTATGGTCCGCTTGTATTGCGCAATGTATTGTGCACTAGGCGAAGCACTGATCGTGATTATGTATGACACGCAGGTGAAATGACCACCCTCAGCTCCATTGGGCAGTGAGATAAACATAATGCTGCTCGTAACAATGTAAGGCGCATTTACACGTTGTTCACGCAAGCGCCAATGACAGCCGACAAGTTCAAGAACTGCCCAGAGTTTCAAACTCTACCCGAAGATTTGGCGTACGTGCTCCACGGAGTTGTATGAGCATTTCGCTCATTACATGGTGCATGTGTACAAGATTGAGCAGCAAGGACCAAACTATGGGCAACCCTTGCTATTTAGTTCTGTTCTGGATTACTTAGGGATCCTTATGAACATGGCCGCCAACAAGTACAAGGCAATTGGGTAAGCACCCTCGTCACGCGCGGCACGACTTGTCTCAGCGTCCAGTTCTATGCGTTCATCTAGGCGTATTTATCAGTATGTTCGATTCAAGACAGGGATTTCAACCATTTGCTTGGTATAGTCTTCTCATTTTTTGGCAGCGGCTTAATACCTTCGACACCGCTACTTGCTGCCTAGGACAAACGGCTCCAAGTTATTCTTCACCTGCCTTGACATCAACTCAACCACGTCAGAGGCAAAATGGTGGAAAGGTTTACGGGCGAACATCAAGCGCCTTCTGTTTCAGCGAGCCCGAGACGCGGGGGATCAGCTAGACAACTCAGAGACACCCATTTACTCAAGTGCGCGCAACTTCTCTTGCCGGAATGTTTGTTCAACATGTGTAATACTTCTAATTCTATGTTATCCTCAGGTGACGTATGCAACATGAATGCTGCCTATGCCCAAAAGAACGATGGCGAAGCGGCACGCCGCAAGCTCGTTCTAGCCACGCTTCAACGTAGCGCTGGCCGCAGCAGCGAAGTTGCTTGGATAACATGGGATGGATTAGAATGGGATCGACACTTTACGTGAGTATCCAATGCCTATTATATGAGCCCATAATTTCGATGCTTACGACATATTTGCTGTGCCACTGCTCATGAGCATATTCAGCCATATATGCTATGTATGTAAGTATGTATGTATATTTATGATATATAGAGATGTATGTGTATACATGTATATGTATATGATATATGATACATACATACATACATACATACATACATACATACATATATATATATGTATATATATGTATATATATAAACTAATTATTTGCATTTGCATCAACATGTGTCTTAAGATGGAGGTACCCATGCTTAAAACTGCGAAGTTCAACATCATCGTTGTCTGTGCTGGCAAGGACAGGCACTCCGACTGGTTCGCTAGCCTTGGAGACTTCCTCACCGTCAGCGCGAACCGCACAATGTACGATGATAGTGCAGCCACATGGTTGTTTCCCTTTCTTCATGGGTCAAGTACCCCCGCCTCCATGATCACATCCTATGCGAAGGCACTGCAAGTTGGAGAGGGCGGGCAGGCGAGGTACCAAGATGTTGCAGTACGGGATCTACCACATCGTCCAACCGCAGGTACATCCTAATCATTTATTCGTGTATATGCATTATATTATTGTGTTAGGTTGTGTTGGATTATATTGTTTTGGATTTAGCGACATGTGTCACCGAATCACAATGCGCATCATGCATTCATGTGCTCATCTTCAAATATTTGCCCCATATACAATAGGTGACTTTCGCCCTGGCGCCATCAATGAACTTTGTGCGCGCATGCCGGCGGAGTTTGCGGCGCAATGCACAGGCCACGACTTGCGCAAAGTTTCTGCGCTTTTTGAGTACATGGATTCAAGTGTCGCATTGGCTATGCCAGGAGCCATCGTGCTATCTGGTTGGCCAGCTTTGCCGTGGGGACAACTTGGAATGGGGCCAGTGCCACCCTCATTGCGAGAGTTGAGTACTTCAGGACTTGTGTCGGACATGGAGCACCTGGAGTTAGCCATAGATCATCTTTACCAGATGGACAGTGCACCCCCCCCCCCACAGATTCGGCGTGATGGCCATCTCCGCCCAATGCTGCATGCAGCGTTCGCAAGCCAGGTCATGTATCATGATGAGCGCACCGTTGCCCACGAGGTGCACAATGTTCGGGCCCGTATGCGCGAGAGCTTGGTGGCCTGCAACATATGTAATAGCTGTGCGGAGGCAGGCAGTCTTCTTAGTAATTGGAGCCTGCATCTCAAGACCGCCTTCGAAACCTCAAATCTGCATCTCACCGCCCCTGCCAACAATTGTGCCTCACATGTGAGGAAATTTGATTTGATGTGGTCACTCATACTAGTTTGTGGTTATATGTGTACACTCACAAATTTGCCGGGTTCTCGTAGGCATCTCTCTAGAGCATCGTTACTGCCATCAACCAATTCCGTCAAAAGGTCGTGACCATGCCGTCGATGATCATTAACGTGGAGCGGTCAACGGCGATGAATATCCCACGCGCTACTGCGACCGCTACCGTTGATGACCCCACTTTTCAACAAAGCGTGCTGCCAAACACCAATGTTGCCTCCCAAAGTGCCATCGAACACCCCGTTGGTGGCATTACTACTCAGCGAAGTGATGCACCTCGTCTCAACGCTTTTCAGTCCTTGATGGCCCCGAGTGGCGACGCCAGCAATCAGATAAAATTGGCTGGCCTTGGCGCTAACGAGTTCTTCCTCGGCACGATGAGGAAAGGAGGGGGAGTGGGAGCAGTACAAGGAGAGAGATCTGACAAGAAGAAGGCGGTCACATGCTTTGAGTTCTTTAACAACATTGCGACGCCTGAGGAGCGCAAACAACTCTTACCGCAACCCCCAGGAGCACCAGTGTTTGATCATGGGAAGCAACGGGTACTTGTGGCGCAACTGGAGAGATGGGTCATTGCATACATGGTTGAGCGCTTGAGTGTTGATCATGGGAAGCAACGGGTACTTGTGGCGCAACTGGAGAGATGGGTCATTGCATACCTGGTTGAGCGCTTCCAGGAGGCGGCAAGGATGTGCCTGCTTCTCTTCTCAAAGGCTCAAATGTTACTCTCAAGGTGAGCTCACTGCAATCTCGTGTAGATGAGTTGAGAAAAGTTGGCGCCCGATGCCCAACCGATTCAGACTCCCTCATGAAATGGCGCCGCTCAAAGGGTGATGAGCCTCCTCAACCGCCGGAGGCCACTAGACCAACACAGAAGAAGAGGAGGCATGGCACGCACCGTGGTTGAGTAGCGGTGCAGTAGCAAGAGCTTAGTAGTGGTGCGGACATAGTAATACATATACATACTCCATGTAGCATTGCTGGCGCGCGCTCCGAGTGTAACTGGTTTTAAGACATGCTAAACATGATCATCCGCTAATTCCCCAAGTAGTGGTGCAGCGACAATTGCTTTGCAATGAAGTGGACGGTCTGGCGACACTGGTTGAGCGGCAATGCGTTGCGATGATGCAGCAACAATAAACTATCTATTTATTTATTTATACAATGTAAAAAGCACATGTTACCATATTCCTTTCTAGCATTTGTCAACTATTCACGGATTTCACTTTCTCGATGACTGCAAATCACAATCTTTACAACATTGGATGTTCCTTTGTAGTGTACACATATGGATGCAAGAGTTGAGCAACCCCACGGTGATGCACTAATATTTATTGTGCGCGAACCATAATAATAATACCGGCGCACACAGTAACCGCTTTACCACAGCTCGTGCTTTTGGTACGCATATTGCATGATGAATGTGCATAGAGCACCCAGGTAGAGTGGCCTCAGCTCGTCGTCCTCCCATTTGGTACGCGCGTACCAAATTTGTACGCTGCGCGTACCAAACTCTTGGATTTTCTGGTACTGCTTTTTGTAGTAGGTGGATTTGTTACTGCCTTTTTTGTAATTCACCTGTACCCGCGCATAGTTTGTCCTGACCCGCGGATGACGATAATCAAGGCGGAGCAGCCGAACCCACATACATCCACATAACCACAACCCACCCTCATACAATCGACGTATGCACGCCAGCGCAGCCTTGCGTGATGCGTGATGAGCATCCTCCTCGGGGTGTGTACGTACAGGTGCCTGTAAGGATTACCAGTCGTAACAGCTGAACCCTGTCATCGCTACGAGTAAGGGTGTGCGCTTGCGCTGGCGCAAGGCGCCGACTTTTCGATTTCTTGGGACGAAAATCAAGTGAAAGGCCTTACTTTCCTGGAGCGCCCGCCTCAGCGCGACGTTGTACACCACCTAGTGTCACACATCCCGCGACGTGTCGTCGTCAATACTCTGCCAAATTCCCCCTCCACCACGCCGCTGCAAGTATCGACTGCCTGCGGCTGACGACCTGCCCTCGCTCGGAGGTGTCTTGGCATCTCCCCATGGAGATAAGCGTGCTTCCGCTGGGTGCGCTCCTCCTCACCCACTGCTGAACGCAGCGCAGTGCAGGATGACAGCGGGCTGGGACAGGGCGCCAAAACGTACCCTCTGCAGACATACCGCCTGCGCTGTGCAGTGAGAGGCTTGCGATTGCAGCGCTACATTCATATCTGGCGATGCATGCCATGCATGTGCATGTGATTAAACATTGAGTCTGACGGTTGCACAGGCAGGAGGTGATGCTCACGCATCACTGAATGGGCATACTAGGGTATGTAGTAGACAGTTTACAGTCCTACACAAGCAAAGGCAAGATACGGCAATAGCAGGGCCAGTTCTGTACGCAGATCGGTCGGGGCCGGCAGCGCCAACAGCAGGATCAGGCAGTGTGCTTCTATCATCCTCGGGAGGAACTACAAGTAGCTGTCTGCCGGCACCCTCTGCTTGCAGCTTTTTCCGAGCACTGTGGCACGCTGCGCCCGCCTTTGCGGCGGCTCAAGCAGTCGGGGCTGCGGTATCGTAATCCAGTGCAGCAATCGGTCTCACTCAGTGGGCAGTGACCCCAGTGCTGGTAGGGGTCTGGCATGTCTGGCGCGGCGCACAAGCCACAGGGCGCATGGACCTCGGGTTGGGGGGGGCGGGCCATCCAGATGTCTGAGGGGAAGTGGGCTGCAGGCGTGGCGTGCTGCTTGGTGCTGGGAGGCCTCATCAAGTAGGGGGCTTCCCAGCCCAGGGCGCAGGGAGCAGATGTCGGCCTGCTCGCTCCGCTTACGTGTGCGCCGGGGGTGCAGGCGCGGGGCAGGACGTGGGGCGTAGCTGCGTGATCGTCCGCCTTGGCGGCCGCACAGTCATGTTCGACTGCGGCATGCACATGGGCTACCAGGACGAGCGACGGTAGGCTGCCTGCGTCCCCGGCTGAGTGCGGTGCCTGTGAGTGGGTTATTTGGGGGGGGGAGGGGCACAGCCAGGGGGGCTGAACCGCGTCCTTGCCCTGCGCGCAGGTTCCCGGACTTCAAGGCGCTGTCCAAGTCGGGAAACTTCACCCACGCGGTGGACGCCGTCATCATCACGCACTTCCACCTCGACCATTGCGGCGCGCTGCCGTACTTCACAGAGGTGGCGGGCTACAGCGGGCCCATCTACATGACGTACCCCACCAAGGCCATCGTGCCCGTCATGCTGGAGGACTTCCACAAGGTGATGGTCGATCGCCGCGGCGAGGCGGAGCTCTTCTCTCGCCGACACATCAGCGACTGCATGCGCAAGGTGCCCCCCTTCTCCCTGCCTGCGTTGAGCTCCGCTCCGAGCGCAGCACCAGCGGCTGCCGCCCGCCTGCCCAGCAGTGGCTGAGGATTCGCCCCGTATGGCGCAGGTGACGCCGGTGAACCTGCACCAGACGATCAAGGTGGACGAGGACATGGAGATCCGGGCGTACTACGCCGGCCACGTGCTTGGCGCCGCCATGTTCTACATCCGTGTGGGCAACCAGAGCGTGGTGTACACAGGTGCGGTAACCAAGGTTGCGGGTGGGCCAATATGGGTGTTTTCTTTTGGACTTACCACAAATAAGGAGAAACTGGTTTTATCTGGACTTCTGTCAGAACACCCCACGAATATAGCAAGGCATCTCCAAGCCGATATTGCGGATCAATTCAGTGCTTTCGCCGAACTCAAATGATAGTTACCAGTGCTAGTAGGCGCAGCCATATGTTCGCAGTATTATCCATTACTGCGCAAAACTCGGCTCGTTTCGCATCCGGCACAGGCCCTCCCAGCCGCCACTACCGCCGCTGAGCCCATCCATCCCCCCCCCCCCCCCCCCCCCGGCCGCCCCCGGCCCGTGGGTACCCCCACTCATGTATATGGTTTCCCAGGCGACTACAACATGACGCCGGACCGGCACCTGGGCGCCGCCTACATCGAGCGCCTGCGCCCGGACCTCCTCATCACCGAGTCCACCTACGCCACCACCATCCGTGACTCCAAGCGCATCCGGGAGCGCGACTTCCTCACGCAGGTCGCCCCCCCATTGCCCTACCCCCCTCCTCGCCTGGCCACTGACCCGCTGCACCGGCCCCTCTCGCGCGGACGCAGCAGCACTGCGCTGCTGACCCGCCAATATGGGCGCTGATGCCAAGGCAGCCATGCGGCATCCCACCGCCAACATTCACCCCCATCTGCATTTAGAGAGCATGAGACAATCCGAACCCTAGTAGTGCGATGCTGTGTGGACACTAAGGCGAGACACTGAGGCGAGGCACTGACACCGGTCGCTCCCCCATGTCGTGGTCCAGGTGCACGAGACCATCGAGCAAGGCGGCAAGGTGCTCATCCCCGTGTTTGCGCTGGGGCGCGCGCAAGAGCTGTGCATCCTGCTGGATGAGTACTGGGAGCGCATGAACCTGGATGTGCGAGCTACCCCGCCCCCCCCCCCCCCCCCCCCCTTTGCAACAGTGCAATGTGTGCATGTATGCATAATCTGTCAGTGCATGTATGTAATTATTATTTGGCCAATGATGTCAATAACATTTTATAGTACTGAAATACTATAGTATCACTGTATGAACGTTGTACTACCGTAGTGTGTGTGTGTGTGGGGGGGGGGGGGGGGGGGGGGTGGGAGGTGCGTATGTATTTGAATTATGGATACGCAGTTTTGCCAGGGTTTCAAATGATAGCCGCTCTGAGGCTCCTGGCCGGCGCCTTCCGCACTGCCGCTGCGGCACAGGTGCCCATCTACTTCTCCTCCGGCATGACCAGCAAGGCCAACCTGTACTACAGCCTGCTGGTCAACTGGACGAACGAAAAGGTGAAGCAGTCCCATGCGGAGCGCAACACGTTTGGGTTTGCGCGCATCCGGAGCTGGGACCGCTCGCTGGTGGACCGCCCCGGGCCGTGCGTGCTGTTTGCCACTCCTGGCATGCTGCACGGCGGCACCTCCCTGGAGGTCAGACACCCCTTCCCAAGCGCCCCCCCCCTCCCCCCCCCCCCTGTGGACTCAGACGTCAATCCACTGCACCCAACTAAACTGCTCGTGAATGCAGTAGTACCTGTTACCGACGTGAGAGTAGCCTAGTTTTGCCAATGGCGCTGTCTCCACTGCCCAAACAGCCTTCCAGTGCTGCGGTACATTGTTGCTCACTGTGTGCCCGCGAGACCCCGTCAGCCCTGATGGCTTGCCAAGCATCTCCCTGACGACGCGCGCTGCGTCCCGCTGCGTCAGGTGTTCAAGCACTGGGCCACCTCGGAGCAGAACATGGTCATCCTGCCGGGCTACTGCGTTGCAGGCACGGTGGGCAACAAACTCATGGCCCCCGGCACCAAAGCCATCGACCTGGACAAGCGCACCAAACTGACGGTCGCATGCAAGGTGCGGCCCAGCCGCTGTGGCTGCGGCACGCGCCCCATGGAGATCGAGGGCCCACGCCTCAGGCCAGATGGTGAGGGACATCTGGCCCGAGGGACTGACACTGTGTTCGCGCATGAGCAGGTGCGCTACCTATCGTTCAGTGCGCACGCGGACGCCAAAGGCATCATGCGCCTCGTGCAGCAGTGCGGGCCGCGGCACGTCATGCTGGTGCACGGCGAGAAGGCCAAGATGGAGTTTCTGTCGGAAAAGGTGGCGCGCCGAGGCTGCGCCCCCCCCCCCCCCCCGGCCCCCCGGCCCCTTTCCCCAAACACACACACCAGCTCCGGCAATCTGCAGCCTCGCGCCGCTTCCGGCCGTCTTCCCTTTCTAACACCGATCCACCGCCTGTCTTGCGCCCGATCAGATCAGCAAAACCTTCAAGCTGCGCGTGTTCATGCCGCCCAACGGCAGCACGGTGACGATGCGCACCTCGGGCGCCGTGCCTGTCGACGTCTCTCGGCGCCTGGTGTCCAAGGCATGGGCGGAGGCGCAGGCCGCCACGAGGTGCGACACTCCACCTCCCCGTGCACCTACCACATCTTCGAACCCCCCCCCCCCCCCCCCCCTCCCCGGCCCACCATTTCCCTTGCTGGCCGAGGATGCCAGCGCTGGTGAGACAGGAGAAAAGCCTTGGCCCGCTCCGGCAATCGCCTACTTGTTGCAAAGACTACCCGTACAGCGACGCTGGGTACTTCGGGTTTAGGGTTTAGGGCCACTCATGATGAAAGGGCAAATGAAGTCGACTTTTGTTTCCGCCCACTTGTCGACGTGTGGTATGCCTACCGCCAGCATAATGATGTCGCGCTCATGTTGTCGCTGTGCCTGACCGCCTGGCCGCCGGGCTGCCGGGCAGGGCGCCTGCGGGGAGCGCTGCGGACGGGGACAGCGAGGGCTCGGCGGAGACGGTGGCGGCCGTGGAGAGGGTGGCCGTGCGCGGGGTCCTGCTCACGTCGGAGGGCGCGAGCGGGGTGCATGAGGCGGCTTTGGTGGACGGCAGCGAGGTGCGGGGAGGGGGGTACCCGCCGAGCTGCCTGATTTGTGGGCAGCGCCCGAGACGATGGCCCTCCTGGAATGAAGCAGCGCAGGGACGCCATGGCATGTGCGTGGATGTGAGGGACGGGGGGCGCGGAAGCAGTGGACTGACCGAGGGTATGCGCGCCTTCCTTGTCGCCCACAGGTGGCGCCGGCGTTGGGCGTCACCCCCATCAACTTCACGCTGGGGGCGGACGTCCCACTACCACATCTTGGCGGAGCGCAGGTGGTGCTGCCCCCCCCCCCCCCCCCCCCCCCTTCCCGGCTCGGCCTTCACCATATGTCCATGCTTGGTTTTGTCCTCGATACAATGCCGGGCGGGTTTGATGGCATGCTGTAGAGTCTTCTTGAATGTTTGAAGTTTCAGCAGTGACCTCCTCGGCGATCCACATACCCCCCCTCCCCCAATCTCGTCTATCCCCATCCATCAGAAACGGGCCCTGAGCTGGAATTCCCTTGCCTGAAGCCGGAGCATGCGCAAAGCCTGATTGCAGCCTCCCTGACAATCTGCCTGGATGCAGGCAAGCGGGCACGGGGTGGCCAGCGCGAACGAGGGCGGCAGCAATGCCTCCCGGAAGCGGCCTCGGGTAGCGGAGCCGCCGGCTGACGTCGCCGAGGTGGACGAGGCCGCGGTGCTGGGCGAGGCGGCGGAGGCGCTGCGGGCGGCGCTGCCGGCGGAGGCGGGCCGCGCGGTGCGCGTGACTGCGGCGTCCAGCTGCGTCTCCGTGCGCTCCTTCCGCGCCATCCTCAACCCACCCGCCACCCAGGTGGGCGCCGAACCCCATGAGCAGTCAAGCCCCAAAGCCTGTGCGTTGATGGGCGCGGTTGCCTTTGGTATTGGAGGCCGGCAGTCTTACCCGGGTGCCGATGCGCGGCAACTCGGCGGGGCGCGGCTCTGTCTGTCACGTGAGCTGAGTCAATGCGGTCCCAGCAGGACGACGACCCGTCTGCATCGCCGGCACCGGGCGCAGGCTGGCACTTGGGTTGCAGCTGGCTGCAGGAGGACGACGCCCTGGCGGCGGCGGCCTTGGCGGCCCTGGAGCAGAACTTGAAGCCGGAGTAGGCCTGCGGAGGCCGACGCCCAGACGGGTACGGCGGACCTTTCGTGGTCAGTGCCGGGTATTTTGATGGCAGTGTTTTAGACGGTGACCCACCAGTGTTGGAAATTCCGTCACTGGCCTCCAATGAGTCTTGCGGATTGCTTCGGCAATTTGCTTGATGACTAGAACGGAGCGCCGCCTACCCAGGGCTTTCCGTAGCTACTGGATAGCGCTGCCGAAACGGCCGCCGTAGGGACTCTGCAAGGCTTTCACTGTTCCAGTCCTGTCGGGGGCGGGAAAAAGAACGCCCGCTCAGGCGGCGAATCGAGGGATGCCCGCTTGTCCAAGGGACCACTGCCGTCGCTCGGCCGTCCATAAATGGTCTTGCAGCGCGATGTTTTGTGGGCGGTGGGTCGCGGTACTGGTAGCTCTTACTTGCAGGCAGCATTGACACAGCTGGGGAATAGCTCCTACTAGGGCACAGCGAGCGCGCGGTCCCGTTGCACATTGCGCTGGATTTTGAAACTTGAAGTTTGTTGCAGCTTTGTTCTTGCCAGTCTTACAACTACGCAGGCCAGCTGTCTTACGGCCCGGCTGCATGAACCCGCATAGGGTCCACACATGAAAGGGCGCAGCGTGCGGCCATCTGATGGCCAGTGCGCTGCGTAACAAACAGAAACAACCACCGCTTACCGAGTGACCGCAGGCGCGGCGGTGCTGAGAGTGAGCGCAGCAGGAGGCACTATATCTGCTCTCCCAAAACAACTTCCAAGTGGCCTTCCGAACGATCAGCGCGCTCCGCTGTTGGAACTTGTAACGCTGCGTGTTATTTGGCTGAAGCGGATACTACGTTCCAGAAGCAAATATTTCGATGATTTTGATGGAACGGGTATTTTGATGGCAGTGTTTTTGACGGTGATCCAACAGTGTTGGAAATTCCGTCACTAGCCTCCAATGAGTCTTGCGGATTGCTTCGGCAATTTGCTTGATGACTATAACGGAGCGTCGCCCACCCAGGGCTTTCATTAACTGGATTGCTGCCTAAACGGCCGTCGTAGAGACGCTGCAAGGGTTTCACTGTTCCAGTCCTGTCCCGGGGGCGAAAAAAAACTATGTTCCAAAGAACAACAGTGCGCAATGTACTAAGGCTTGCAGTCCGGCAAGCGGTCGCTACACGGTTCTAATGGGGTATCCGTGTTACTGTCTGTGTCTGGCAAGCCACAGTGAGCGGCAGCCTTTCCCGGTGCTGCGGCCAAGCTGGGTGGCTACAATAATAAGGAGGCTATAGCTACAGGTAAGGATTACAGGGGCCGACGCTCGAAGAATGCGGACATTTGATGTAGACATCGGGGTGCCGGGATAGCGTTTTTAAATTCGTAATATATCCGTGATCATTTCGTTTACATTAGAGCCAGAAAGGCAATGCACGTTCTGAAAAAAAACTGCGTTCTTCAAAGTGCATCGGCACCCTGGAAGTGCATTGGAAGTGAAGTTAGTGACCACTTCGTTCTCGGGCGAACCATGCCAGCTATCTTATGGCCCGGCCGCCTGAACCTGCACAGGGTCGGCCGCAGCCCGCAGCATGCAGCCCTCCGAAGGCCAACACTCCCGCAACTGGTTGTCCTCCTCCTTTCCCTCCTTCTCCTCCTCCTCCTTGTCCAGCGGGCAGATCGCAGGCGCGACAATGCCGAGACCGCGTGGCAATCAGCACTGCGACCCTCCAGCACATCTTGCAAGTGCCGTACAGAATAGACTCCGCGCTATGCTGATAGACTTATTAACTGAGAGGTGGTGGAGTGATCACAAGATTCCAAAGTGCATTCCCTGCAGTCTGGCAAGAAGTCATTGGAGGCTGCCTCCCCAGGAGGAGGGGGGGGGGGGGGGGGGTACTTATAGGAGCTCCTCATTGTCTCTGTCTGGCACGCCAAAATGAGCGCTGCACTTCATCCCCGGGGTGAGCTGGCGGGCGAGGTGGAGCGAGCTCTGCTGTCCGCTGTCCATGCCCCCCCCCTCTTCCCTGGTAGTGCTAGTCCCATTCCTCCCCCTCCAGTGGGCAGATTGCAGGCGCGATTCGCACTTCCTCTATGCTCAGCTGGTTGTCACGGCACGCCCCTGTTGTCACCAGCATTCAAAAGGGAGGGAAGGAGGGGGTGTTGAGAGATGACAAGTTGCGAGATTTCAGGACTTCGGCCGTGGAGGCCTGACAGCCGAAGTAAGCAAGCGGAGGGGGGGGGGGGGGGCTGGGGCTGTGCGGTGCTCGTCGGCGTCGCACCTTGCAGAGCCTCCAGAGCCTCATCCGTCTCGCAGAGCACCACGATGGCGCCGCCGCTCCCCGTGAACTTGGCAGGCAGGCCGTGCTGCCGCGCGAGGCGGATCATCCCCAGGTTGACCTCCCCTAGGGCGGCGGCGCCGAACAGCTGCCTGGCAGCCGGGAGGCACATGCAGGAATGGGGGGGGAGCGGTCAGCAGGAGGGGGAGGGCGGGTCCCTCAGGCGGGCGCTCGTGATTGACTTGGCGGCCATGACACGGGTCTCGTTCCTTCACAGCAGGGAGCCATTACCTGCGGATGTCGAAGTTGCGGTCCATGAGGGCGCCCAGCCGCTGCGGATGCCCTCCCTGCAGCGCCTCCCTGATGGCCGCCAGCCCATATACAAGTCAATGGAAGCCGCCAGACTAGGCTACAGCACTTCAGACTACAACAGCATGCGTTAATGCGCGGCGGGCTTTGGGTTTGTTCCGGGACGGGTTGCGAGGACGAGCTTCTGCGTTAATCCCACTGTTCCATCATTCAACCCATGTGTGCATGCTGATCAGCCATCCGACGGTGCGCCATGCCGTGCGCCATGGATCCATGCCAGAGAGAGTGTGCCGTGGGGGGGGGGGGGGGGGGACCAGACTGTTGCAGAGGAGGAGCGGGGGGTGGGGGGGGGGGGGGGGGGGGGGCGGACCTGCCGGCCTGCGCAAGGCTGGCGAGCTCCGCCATGCCGCTGTGCACCTCCCGCTCGCCGTCCAGCCACCGCTGCCGCACCCCGCTGTGCACCCGGCCGCTGTCGCTCGGACTGTTGGCCCACACCACGTGCAGCCGCGGCAGGCTGGCGGGGTCCACGCGCGAGTACCTGCCTCAGCCGACAACAGGATGGCGCCACACTCAACCCTGTGCCGTAGCCTCCCCTCCCGCCGCCACCATCTCATGCCCCCAGCTATGCAGTGGCGCTACAGCCACACGAGGCGGGCGCCCACCTGCCGCGCCCAGTCCTCCGCATGTGCGCCTCCTCAAAGTCCATAAACACCACGCCGCCGTGCGCCTGCGCCACAGCCAATGCCGTCCGCGGTGAACCATGTCCAGCCTTAGGGTTTTTAAGGGTTTGTTTATAGATGTCTGACTGGCTGGCGAGGGTGGGGCCGGGCCGGGGGTCCTGGGCCGGGCGGCATGAGAACACATAGGGGCGGCAGAGTAGGAAAAAACACCTGGATGACGCGGTCCTGCAGTCCTGCGCGCGCGCCGGGGGGGGGGGGGGGGGTGGGGGGGGGTCCCGGGGGTCGGGGGAGGCCACAGGCTATGAGATGGTGGGACAGGGAGATGGGCTTGGCATTGGGAGACGAGCCGGGGGACGCCTGGGGCAGCGCGCTCTCACCCGCCTGAATGCCCAGGTCCGCCTCTGCGCCCAGCACGATGCCGGGGCGGTCTTGCGCCGGGATGTCGCTCTCCACGCCGAAGAAGCGCATCAGGGTGGTCAGAGCTGCGGCGGCGCACCGGGCAGCGGGCCTCAGAAGCAGCTGGCGGGAAGGGGGGATGGGGGGGGAGGCGCTAGGTGTGTGTGAGCCCCACCTGCAGTGATGATGGCTGACGATCCCGCAAGGCCAGACTGGCGCGGCACGGTGGTGTCATACGACATGGTGAAGCCCCGCGCGCCATCCAAGCTGATGCTGTGCTCCCTGCAGTACGTAAAGAAGCGCCTGGCCGCCGCCTGCAAGACAGCCATCCCACCAAGCGCCGCGGGTGGCCCCGCCGGTGCTGTGTCATGCCGGGGGCCTTTCGCCGTGCGGGTCACCGCTGGCCTGCTCCTGCAGGCGCTCCGCGTCCGGCTGCGCTGCGGAGCCACGCACCATCATGAGCCGGACGCCGCCGTAGAAGCCCTCCGACTCCACCTTCCGGTCCAGCTCCTCCAGGGAGGCGAATGAGTTGGAGTCAAACACCGGGTGCGGCTGGAAGGAGATGCGGTCCGCCGGCACCAGCGTCACCTGCGCAGCGCCGGGTGGACAGGCGCACCCCCAGGCGCACACTCAATCGCGTTCACGACAGCGGGGATGGAATGCGGCTGGCTGCTGATGGCACTCCCCCGTCGCGTAGGGCAGGGCGGTGGGGAAGGGGGGGGCTGCATGGCAAGGGTGAAACAGTCGGTGCAGGGAAAGTTTTGAGGTGGCGAGGCTGCCGGTGGAATGCATTTAGCAGGTGCAGATGCGATGAGGAGAAATAACCCAGGAGAAATCGCGTTGCCTTTGGTCCACCGGAATCAGAGCTTTACAGTACGAATATGGTACGGGCTCAAGAAGGCAGCGCTGGGCAACCCCAGCGGTTTTAAAAGTATGGCTTTATGAAAAGAAGTCCCTTGTTTATAAATGCGCCGGCACCGGTGTAGGAGCACCTGTTGTTGCCCCCGGGATGAGATCCGAGGCAATGGACAGGTCTCATCAGTCACAATTACCATTCATGAATGGTTGGTCGGAATCGGAGCTGTGAGGGGCATGGCATGTCCCCATACCAAGTGACGGCAGCGATGGGTTAATGTACAGCTTATATCGCTTTAATGTTGTGTCACTGCTGTGACATGCAATCATCGATGGCACAGACTGATTGCGCTGATGGCATGGCCGCGCGTGGGTGCGGTAAGTAGGGGCGCAGCGCGAGCGCAACCAGCGGCGCAGGACCGGGCCCGGCCGCACGCCATCGCGCATCGCCGCACCTCGGCATAGAAGTTCTGCAGGCTCAGCGCCAGGACCTTGCCATAGTAGCCGTCGGACGGGTTGCCCAGAAGGCCGATCCGGGCATGCGTGCGCGCTGTGACGATTGCGGGTCGTGTGGTGCTCCTGGTAGACATAGCTCCGATGGCACTGTGGTTGGGCTGAGTGCCGCTCGGCGCGGCTTGACTGGCGGCACGGGCTGTTCCGGTTCGCAGCCTCTTATTGAGCAGTGGCGATGGGCTGCTGGGGCGATGGCGGGGAGCACTGCATGTGGAGGGTGGTGGTGAGGGAGGGCTCTCGCAGCCCGTGTTCGTGGTGGGCGCTCGTGGAGGGCAGCGTAGACAGACTTGTGCTCGGCAAATAAGCTAGAGAACAAGTGGGGGGCGGGCGGGGAGGGTTTACTACTAGTGCGTGGATGTCGGACGGCCTGTTGCTGTGGAGCGGGGCCGGCGCATGAATTGGAATGGGGCTCTCAGATGAGTGCAGGTGCCCAGAGATCATGAGGCATGCTGCCCCCGAGGCATGCTGCCGCAACAAGGATGGCGTGGGCTGCATGCTATGTTGCTGTGCCGAGCACCCTCAGTTTTGGCAAGGTGCGCCCGTGTGCCCCCCCCCCCCCCCACCCCCACCCCACCTCCCTTCTCATCACATGCCTGTTTTTTTCGACATCCAGTACCCACCCTCATCAATTCCTATAGCGAGAGATGGAGGACAGTGCCGTGGCAACTCGCTGGCAGTAAGGATTAGTCCTAAATTGGGGGAGCGAGCTCGCTCACGTAGGTCAGCCGTTCTTGGTAAGATATTCTCAATACAAGGGGAGGAAGCGAAGAGGGGGTAAGCTGGAGAGGAGGCTGCTGGAGAGCCCTCCCCCCCCCCCCCCCCCCCGCCCCCCCCCCCCCCTTTCCCCTCCTCTACGATCCCGGCTCAGGTACCTGTGAGATTCGCTTCGGGGAGACAGTGACACATCGATCGTCCCGGTGTCATGATTCTCGTGCGGTGTGTGGGTCGAGCAGCAGCGCTTTGAAGACCATCAGCATTTTGTTTCCTACTCCCGGCGCGTCGTCATCCCTCGTCGCTACCCGCGTAGCAGGGATACCCCTGCCCGTAGTACTGTATGCGCTTAAATGCGGGGTTTACCGACAGATGCGTCAATTTTTGCCAAAAATGACATGTAGCGTACAAATTTGTCTAAAGGGCTCAAGAGCGCCCACACGATGGGGGCTATTGGCTATTCAGCGCAGAAATGGGGTTGGGAGGGTGGATTTGCGAGCCGGGTTGGCGAGCGCAATGGCAGAAGGTGGCTGTCTAGCCGGATGGAGCTGCTCTACCGGGACGAGCAGGTGGGGCGGCGGCCGTGCGGATATTGAACCTGCACCGATAGCGGTAGTCTCTGTGTATTGCTCCGGGTTGCCAAACCCCAATATTGGTCAATATAAGCATTTACAGACGGATGCAGGTCAGGTTTTGCCAAGGAACCACGGCTGAAAGCCGACTAGCTGTCAGGTTGATGGGCGATTAGCAACCAACCATCGTCCGAAGAATAAATGCCATGCAACAGGTGTGGGCAACATCGTGGGACCAATGTACCGGCCAATGATGACGTCACTGTTCCATCTTGGCGCCCAATTGCCCATACATCGAGTCTTGGGGAGGGAGCGCCGATGCACGATGCCGCCGATGCAGCGCCGCTACGCAGGCTGTGCGATGCCCACTTGAGGAGTGGGGGCGGGGACGCGCCACACACCGGTTCCCTGGGTACTCGCTAAATGAAATCCTCCCGGGGTTTAAGCTGTGTATAGCGGGGTCCCAATCCTGAGATGCAACTACCGAAACGAGTGCGAATAGTGATTAGTGTCCGGTTGATACAGTCAAATATAACGTCATTTGATCAAAACTCAGAGCCCCACGTGACCACCCGTCTCGCCAAACCCATCCCGCCCCACCGATGCCAGTCGAACACACCGGCCGACACCATCACGCGCATACCGCGGTAGCAGCGCGCTAACGTAGTCATATGGTGGCGTTCAGTGCCTCGTCTTGTGTGTCGCGGGCGGGATGGGGCTGGCGGCGGGATGATGAGGGAGGAGCGCGAGCGGTCACGTGCTAATATTTCGCACGCAGCGCGTGCCACGTAGCCAAAAAGCGTTGCCAGCTACACATCTCGGATTTGAGCCCCGGTTACGGTCTTCAGAAACGAGTACCTACGCGAACCGGTGTGCAACGGCGGTGTACGCGTCATGCAACCATGGACATGGCATGCATGCACCACAGCGAGGGTGCCCGATGTCCATATGTGTGTGCGTGGCCACTCTGCCGGGCTAAATTGCCGGAATCTGTCCGGTATGCTGGCGTTTTAGAAACCCCGTTTGAACAGCGTCCCCCCCGGACGTAGTACTCCGGTAGATCTGCCGGTACCGTGTGGTGTTCGATTGGCACTTGCAGCAAGGGTTTGGCCGCTAACCCCCGGCGTTGATCACCCTTGCTCTAACGAACGA
>VCJN01003459.1:0-10576 GCA_006384855.1 Tetraselmis striata | reverse complement strand
AAGCCATTGAAAGAAATGACCTTTGAGGGCAGAATGCAAAACTATATAATACAATTATAATATAATATCAATATCAATATATATTATATAATGAACAATACATAATATATGATATAACTGCAATAGGCGGCCCTCATTTGCAATAAGGAAGGCTGCATATAGTAAGCAGCTGCCCAGGTGGCAAGGTGTGCCAATGCCGCCGGTCCAGCACCTGGATCGCCCGTCGACAGCGCGCCGGGCCGCCGCGACGATGGCGGCGCGTCAGAGGCGCTCCGTGCGCCGCTGGCCCAGGGCGGCGGCCACTGCAGCGAGCTGCGCCGCGCCTGCCTCGGGCTGTCCGCGCCGCCCTCCTGCTTGTGGCCCGGCGCCGATTGCGCCTGGAGCTCCGCCAAGGACAGCCTGGTGTTGGGGGCACACGCGCGCAGAGTCGGCGCGGTCGATTAGGGCGGGGACAGTCGTGGGCACAGCCGGCCGCGGCACGCGTACTCGTACGAGGGCGCGCAGTGTGAGGCCCAGGCCACCGGGGGCAGCACGCGGCGTCGCCGCCGGTATGGTACCCCCATCACGGCATTACGGGACGTGCCGACGGGGCACGAAGAAGTTCGCCGGTAGTATTGAAGTGTCAATCTTTTCCAGTCCTACGAATTCAGACGAACAAATACCAGAAAGATACCGCCTTGACATAAGTGCCTGCAGATGACCCCCAATACTCTCGAGTACAGGACCCTTTCTCACTGCCCCCTCGGCACCCGTACCCGTAAGGTCGCTGCATCACCCGGGTATCACCCGGGTACGGCCGCCGGCGCGGTCTGCCCCGCCAGCAAGACAGCGGCCGCGTCCGAATTTCGATCGTCGGTGTTCGATGATGTAACTTTGGCAAACATGTGACAGCACAAATGACAGTTCCGCAAGCAGACGCCCACTGCCGTGAAGTCCCTTGCCCGCACATCCTCGTAGTGCCGCGCCGGTAGCTGTACCTGTGTCTGCGCTTACAACTAGTCGTTATGTGCTATTGTAAGGATACCGCGCAAAACGCACCAGGCACTGGGTACCCACATGGGGATTTGTGTGGTACATGTCCTTACAGCTATGGACACGTACGTACGTGCGACTACGGACGTACTGGTACTGTAAACCGCTCATCTCTACAGAGCTTGAGCGGCGTGCTTCGAGGTGTGTTGATGTGCGGCGCTCTAAAAGTCGCGACGACTCAACTGTGATTATGTTTTGGCAATGCACTGACGCGGCAGTGGGGGCAACTAGGCAGCAAGGGGTGAAGGCGTTTCGTTCGTTGTCACCTGGACGGCGGGCCCCTTGTGCCGTAGATCTCCTGCTTCCAGCGGTCAGCAAAGTGACCACGCAGGGCGCCGCCTCCCGGGTCGCGGTCGGCACCCAGCGGCGCACTGGGCTCAAAGGCCTTTGTGGGGCGGGGCACGGGGTTGTCAGGAGAGCCCAGCAGTGGCCCTCATCAACCCTCCACAGCTATTGGTGACAGCGCACTCACAAGAAACGGCCAATAAGAGACTTCAGGAGGGTAATACCTGGCGACACGGTCTTGGTCTCGTAACGTGGTCATCCAAATGTGTTCGTATGATTGTAGGTGGGCGAAAGCCGAGTGCTTTTTGTGAACTCTTTTCGTAGAAGTGCCAAAAAGCTTTTTTTTTCCGGATAAGCGGTCGAAAGGTGTAGGTATCACGGGCAGATTGCACGGTCATCTCAAATCAAATGAAATGGGTACGCCTGATTCATCAGCCCCTGAGAATTACTGCACATGATGATTGATGTTCGCAGGGTTGATAAAGCTCCTCAACATCAATACACCTTTCCACACAGATTCCGCTGGTGCGTGGGCCGTCTCATAAGGCCTGACGCAGAGATCATTAGATCAACGCATCTGATAAAACTCACCGCTGAAACACCCCGATCCGGATCAGCTTGACGCATCCGATCCCGGCGCTATTGACCAAGCGCGCAACGGCGTTGGGTTGCGCAATGATCGCAACTGCATCCAGAGTATGCCAATCGCTGGACCGCGAGTACTCTACGCGGCCGGACCATTGCCGGACCTATGCCTTTGCGGCTGGAGGGTGGGGACTTTGCACAGAATACAATTAGAGTATCGCAGCGAATCATTTTCAACTTTGCACGTCAAAATTAACGCGCCACATCGTTATTGTCTGTGGATTTGAGTGGATTTGGTCTATAAAATGGTTTAATATGCATTCACACCCGCAACTGGTTAGGCGGGCCGGGGGTGTGTGTGGGGGGCGGAGGGGGAGCGCGGCCGGGGGGGGGGGGGGGGGGGGGGGGGCATGGCCCTCCCGCTCGCGCTGCGCCGCACCTCTGGCGTGAAGAGGAATCCGGCTCCGCTGTCGCGGTCGTCATGCGCGCCACCGCCCTCACCCACCTGCCAGCAGCACCCGGACAGCCAAGGCAACATGTCGGCGAGCGGGCCAAAGTGGGAGAGCTGCGGCAAGTGCGGGTCCGCATTTAAGATCCATCGCAATTTGGCCTTGTTCCGCCCAGGTGCGTCTGACTTCGATCCTTAGGTACCCGTTCGACTCCTTCGGTATGCCTCCCGATGCGTGTGCAACACGTGAAGTCTCGCAGGGAGCCACTGATGCATTCGCCGGGCAGTTTTGGTTAACCGGGTGAATCAGCCCGGATCATCATCCGCTTGTAGCAGCCGATGCATCAAACGCATCGATAACCCCGGATAAACGACTCACAGATCGGAGGAGGTCACATCACGATTGCAATAAGATATATATGCGAAGTAGTTACCCATTTATTATGATTATTGATATTTATACTGTGGCGCTTGATGCCGACCCTCGGCGCCGAGGTAGCGGGGGTCAGCCCAGCCCGCAGCACCGCGCGGGGGAGAGATGGCGAGGGCATGGCACGGCATGGCATCGGATGGCACGGGCGGCACCCACCAGCGATCCGAAGATGCCGGAGAGCGCCGAGTGGCCCGGAGGTTCCATGTGCCACGAAGACAACTCCGAGACCAGCGGCGGCAGGAGGTCCAGGCCCTGCGACAAGCTGCCAGAGCCGGCGCGGGGGGGGGGGGGGGGGGGGGGAACAGTCAGACGGTCAGCGCGAGAAAGCGTTCAAACAAGTTCGAGCTCCGTCTGGAGTGTCGCGCGACGCTTGGCGTTGACGGTACGACTGCGTGTAGGAAATCAGCGGGTATGCGGTTCTTGGGACCCGGGCTGGTCCCTCTGTGGAAATGCCTCAGAGTGTTTCAAGCCGATGAACTGAAGAGCCCATGATGAGTGCTGCCGCTTTGACTCCCAAATAAATATCGTTTTGACCCCCCCCCCCCCCCCCTCCCCCCCTCTTAATCCCCTCCACTCCTCCACCCCCCCCCCCCCCCCCCCTGGTGCGCGTCCAAGGAAATACATCAATAGTGACCGGTGTACGGTTGTTCCTGTCCGCGGAAATTTCTGACACGCACTGGTACATTGGGTACCTACTCGCTGCTCGCGAACGCATTGAACGACTAGCGCCCTCCCCCCTTCCGCTTGGAGTGTATAAACAAACAGGAGGGTGAAAACTGATTATGAATATCACCCTTCTTCGGGAGTAAATGCAATACTATGATATGCACTGCACACACACACACACACACACACACACACACACATATACATATGTGGACACTCACACACACACACACACACACACACACACACACATTTGCCCCCCCCTCTCCTCTCCCCAACCCTTCCTTTCCACTCTCAGGTGACGTCGTCGTCCTCCTGGCGTTCATGCCGGGAGCACCCACCTGGGTAGTGGATGAGACATCAGGCCTCGGTCGTC
The DNA here is from genome assembly GCA_006384855.1 of Tetraselmis striata. Taxonomy (NCBI): domain Eukaryota; kingdom Viridiplantae; phylum Chlorophyta; class Chlorodendrophyceae; order Chlorodendrales; family Chlorodendraceae; genus Tetraselmis; species Tetraselmis striata. The sequence goes on along the minus strand of VCJN01003459.1, from coordinate 6,751 downwards.
GCCGTGGACCTGCACATGGAAGGGGCGCCCCGGAGAGGGAAAGGGGGGGGGGGGGGGGGCTCTCATGTGGGACAGCTGCAGGTGCACTGCCGGCGGGGAGAGAGAGTGAGGGGGGGGCGAGGGGGGGCTCTACCTGGCACGAGGTCTGAGAGCTCTCCGCCGCGGAGCGGACGCCGGCCGGGTAGCGCGTGGACGCTTCGGTGGCCTGCTGAGACTGGTGCGGGACCGCAACGCCTCAGAGACTCACAGTGAGTACGGGGAGCGGGAAAGATGGCAGGCAAAGGAGCCGCGAAGACTACGGACGTAAATAAAACGACAACACACACTGCACGTGGTTTTGTGTTTGCGGGGGAAGGAGGAGGAGGGAGGGGGGAGGAGGGAGGGGGGAGGGGGGGGGGATACTTGCCACTGAATTGCGGCACTAGTTCAAACTTACATGGTCGGACCGTGACCTGACTTCACGTTGAATTTGATGGGGAAACACATGTTCCCACGGCATGCAGTGTTTTGAGTGTTTGGAAGCCATCTGCTGCCAGCGCATGTGCTACAACAGAAGGAAAAGGAAAGCCTTTCTCGGCCCCGTCGCGGAGGGGGATGTTGATTGTGATGAGCCCCCTTCCCGCGGGGCTCTGCAACGCCCGTATTAAACCGCCAAACCAACGCATACCCAGCCGTTGCAGGGCGCATTCAGCCCCGGCAGCGAACCATCCCCTGCCATGAGAGGGGGGCGAGGAGCAGCGGCGGGGTGGCGGCACCTGCGCCGCGCGCGCCAGCCACTCCTTGAGGCTGCCCGTCTGAAAGCTCGGGCTGTCGTCCCCAGAGAAGGCGTAATCCCCGGACGCAGACAGCGAGTCGCGGCCGGGCAGGCCGCGCAGGCGGGGGCGAGCCGGGGGGCTGTGGCCCTCGCGGGGCGCTGACGGCGAGGCGGAGCGCGCCGCTGGGGGCGCCGCTTCTCGGGTGAGCGGCGCGTCGGGGCGCTTGCTGGGGCCCGCCTGCTGCCCTGCGGCTGCGGCTGCAGCTGCGGCTGCGGCTGCGGCTGCGGCCACCCCCGGAGCCGCCCCCGCCGAGCCGGCATGGGTGATTTGCATGGCACGGGACGGGCTGGCGCCCCGCACCGGGCGGCTGTTGGCTGGGGGTGAGGTGCGGGCCGCGCTCCGGGACGCCGCGGCGCTCCGGCTCAGCTTGAAGGACGGGTTCGTCTGCCAGCCCAGCACGCACCGGCGGGTGAGCGGGTGAGCCGCGGCCAGCAGCCCAAAAGGCAGAGCTCGGGAGGGCGATGGGGAGTGGAGATGGGGGGAGATTGGGGGGGGGGGGGGGATCATCGGCAGCGGGGCATTACAGCCACCTTTTCGGCCTTCTGGTCTGAGCTCTTCGCAGAAGATGGAGTCTCGGCGTCGGCCGTAGGCGCCTCTGCTGCTGTCTGGGGCGCCCTGGCACCTGGCACAGGCTGCATGAAGCGCGGCGGAGAGGTGAGTCCAGGCAAAAAAAGTGGTGATGGCGGCAGTACATTGAGGAACGGGTTGTAAACGGCGGGGGGGGGGGGGGGGGGGGCTCCCTCCTTGGCACCGCCGACTCACCAGGGGCTTTGGTTTCGGTGCTCGCTTGGCCCCTTTCCGCCCTACCCACGGCGATGGCACACTTGCTCAGGCGCTCGGGGAGCTTCCGGGCATGTTGTGAATAGCGTGGCGTGACATGCCTGGGGTGAGTGTCTGCATGTCTGGGTGCGTGCACGTATGGAAGAGGGAGAGGAGGGGGGGGGGGGGGGAGTTCCCGCCCTTACCTGACGCGACGACGTGCTCATCCTGAACGTCGTTCCTATTGAACAACGTGTCCTGCAGAAGCCCCGGCAGCACCAGCTTCACCTTGTGCCCCATGGCCAGCTGCACCGACTTGACGTTGTACAGGTCCGCCATGCCGGCCGCCCCTCAGCGGCGGGGCCGCGACTCGCCGACCCCGCGCGCGGCGCCCCTGCACCTCAGACCCAGCTCCCCGCGACCTCTGGTGACTGTGTTGTTCGGAGCCGCTTGCCTGCGCAGCACCGAAACCACAATACGTCAGGGCTAACAACAAAGTATCAATTTGCGGTAATTGTTCACGTTTTCGCCCGGGCCACTCGACGGTGTCTGTGCACTCGCGAACGGGGCCCTCCTTTCCCCCTCCCGCCTCCCGCTCTCCGCCCTTTACACCCTTCCCCCTCCCTATGCCGGACCCCGTCACGTGAAAAGCCGTTGGCACCGGCGTGCTTCTCCCTGGGCAGAGCGGATGCTGCCTCTGGCCCATACCTCCTCAGCGACGAAAAAAGCCGTGACCGTAAAAACAGCCTAGTGATTGGAGTGCAGCATCTGGCCGCGGCGAAAGCGTTGAGGCAAGACAGCCAACTGTCTGGTATGGGTAGCAGCTGAGCGTTGTGGGGAAACCAACTGTGGTGCGTGACAGCTCGCCTGATACTCGTCGCACCAGGATAAGGGACGGGTCGCAAGCCGCACCTGCTCGCATGCGCGCATCGCGACGCGGGTTTTTTTTTCCGCCCCCGGGACAGGACTGGCACCAGTGAAACCATTGCACGCGGGTTATTATTCAGCACTCGCATAGTTGCGCGAGATATACGACGACTTGGCGACTAAAATAAAGCGCGTTATTTCGGCCCTACTGGCGGCGGTGCATATATTGAAATAAGTGCTGGCGAGGAGCAGTGGGGAGCGAGGGCAGTACAGGTACGAGTACGAGCGTAGCATATAATACATAGAGGCCTGCATAGTATATAGGACCATGCCATCCACACCATATGCTGCCCAGTATTGTTCCGGGATTTAGCGACTGGGTGGCGTGCGATCTTTTCTTCCAGGCGGCTGTGACGAGGAGCTGCCGCGCAGTGTTTTTTCCGTGGGCCCACCCTTCTAAATCCCCTTCCCTGCTCTGCTTAGTATAGTTTTACCTCTAGCGCAATCCGTGCCAATGCTAAATCCATATATACAGGTACAGCGAGTTAACAGGGTGGTAGTATCGAAAATGCGCCACCAGGATGGTAGCCAATGTGCTGATACATAAAGCAGTGAGCATTACTGCGCAACCAGTATGACAATCAGTGTGACATTCAGTAGTCGAATGTCCGTCGCTATATCATCATCGTCCATCGCGGTCTTCAGGATTACCTAACGTAAATGATAATCAAGGTGAAAATTCCATAATCAACGCACTATAACAACTCAAACAATCTACTTCCTGCTTTCCGGAATCGATTTGCAATATCGACTGGTGCACCTGTCAGTTTTCTTTCATTTGAATAATCGAACTATCAACCTTTAGGTCCATTCATATCTATTATGTATATTTCCAATTGCTGCCTAACTTCAATCCATCATCATCATAGACTAACGATGTTCATAGGTCTTGGGGTTGTACTGAGTGCTGAGCAGGTGCATGGCTACGGAATATTCATGCTGCTGTGAGAATGTATTGCTGGGTGCGACACTACAGCAACAGAAACGCATCATCAGCGATGATCTTATATCCATAGCAGTAAAGCAGTGAGTAGTACCCGCATGTTTAATGTATCCCAGGTCACGTGGGCCCACGTTGCAAGTACAAGATGCGAGCTTGTCAGCATCTGCTTGCTCGAGACGAGTAGTGATGTCTCATTACCAGCAATAACTTGGCATGTACAAATTCAACCTGTCGCGATGAGCATGTGATGATGATGACACTAGGGCGGCGGCACTCAACGTGGCCGCCATACAGTTGCCAACGTAGGTGCCAAGGCCGGAGGAGTTTCTACGGCCCCAGCCAGCAGCTTGCTGTAGTTCCGTCACATCCAGGCAGGTTTGGTCGGGCCAAAAGGATCCACACTGATGAACGTTACATTTTTTTAAAATGATTTCTTGTTCTAGCTAGACTTTCTGGAATTCAGGGCTGGCGAAAGAGGACGGAATCGTCAGTGAAGCGTGTGCGCGGCTTTCAGACGGTCGATTGCCTACTCAAGGTGAGGGCTGTGTGTTAGTTGCTCGTATGAGGCTCTATATCTATATTTGTTTTATATTTGGTTATATTTCTGAGTTTTGCTTTGTCTATGGTTTTGTTTGTCAACATGGCAGTTTTCAAAACTGAATTCCACCCGGGGTTAGGCGAAGGAGTTCCCGGCCCTACCACGCATCGCTCTGGGCATGGTGGGCATATCCTCCTTGAATTCTTGACTTGATCTGTCGGATAGTTATTTGTGATGCTCGCCCTTCAGTCGGACAGTGCAGTGCTCGGTGAGCACCGGTGCCGCGCGTGGAAGGGGCGAGGGTGGCAACCCTCAGGCATGCACAGCCGTTCCGACCTCCCCGTTCTTGGCAGCGCAGCCCGCGTTGTTGCCAAAGACATCAGGGTCGTGGTGGTCGTCACTGACTTGCGAGGACTTGTGCTCTTGATCCGGGGCATTGTTGGAGAGCTCCGGCGTGGCTGGCACCGGCATCGAGTTTTCAGGGTGCTGCATGGCATCCTCCTCTGGCTTGGGCGCCTGCTTCTTTGCGGGAGGAGCGTCAGAGCTTGCCTGCTTGGGGCGAGAGCGCTTCTCACCCTTCTTGCTGCCGCCAGAGTAAAGGTCCAACAAGTCGTTCGTACATTCTGCCGTCACAGCACACAATCAGTCAAAAAGACGATGTCAGCGGGAGGTGCGGTACAATGGGGTCTTGCAAGAGGTTGGGGCAGGGGGGAGCTACCTTGCATACGAATGATGGACACTCTGTCCTCGTACCAATCCTTGCCATCTGGGTTGGACTTCCTGTCCGGAAGCTCAATGTTGGACAGCTTTGCTGTTACCTGGATGAACGCAAATGCCAGCTCTTGCGGCGCGTACTGCAGCCACAGGGTGGTCTTGATGCTGCCGTAGTCACAGCCCGGGGGGGGGGGGGGGGGGGGGGGGGTCAGCTACAGAGGCGTTTCCTGTTGCACCCTGCATAAGCATGGGAGACGAGTGAGACATGCACGCAGTGGGGGCTGAACCTGTCGTTGGCAAAGTTCCAGCAGATTTGACGCAGGTGGGTGATCTCGCTCTTAGCCAAGTGCGAGAAGGACTTGATCTTGCCGAGGAAGTGCTTGGTGGGCAGGTCGGGCTTGAAATTGAAGCCGATCACGTACAGGAGCGAGCGCTCGGCCTGCAGGATCTTCATTTTCAAGGGCCGGTAGTAGTCCTGTGCGAATGGGGCACCAAACTCAGCGCCACAGAGGGCCAGGCGCGGAGCACACACGTGGGCTGCGCTGGGCAGGGCGGTGGGGGGGCACGTGCCGGCTTTTCCACAAACAGCTTCTTGACATCCTCCTCCCGCATCCGTTTGTAGCTGGCATAGCAGGCCTCCAGGATGTTTCGCAGCGGGTAGGCAATGTCGGACACTTTGAAGGCCAGGAAAACGGCTGCCGTTGCCACCGTCTGGTGTTGTCCATCCGAGTTGGACAGCCACCGGCAGCAATCTGTAAGCCGACTGGCCCACAAATGTTCGCTACATCGGAATGTTCACACCATTGGGCTGGTGCATGCGCAAGCGGCACGGGAACTTACAAAGCGGTCGTTGCGGAGCATTGACTTGGCCGCGTAAAAGCGATGGCAGTAAAGCGCCGCAATCATGGGCACCTCCGGGTTACTGTTGCACGGGTGCGCTGCTCATCAACTGCTTGCAGGGATGCAGCGCAGCTGGCATTGATTGGGAAAGGCAGGGCTGCAACGACCTGTCTGTGACAAGCCGCTGCAGGGTAAGGGCTCTCACGTTTGGAATCTTTTGAGGCAAACCTCATAGATCATCTGCACGTACTGCTTCCTCTGCTGCATCTCCTGCCCCTTGGGGATGCCATCCTTGCGGGTGGGAGTGTCCTCCACAGCCTCCTTCTTAGGAATGATGATATCCCAGCAGGCTGGCTTGCTGAGACTCATGGTCAAGCGCAGAGCTGTCGGCGCGTCACCGATGCGTGGTCCCGGGGGTGGTTGCCTTGTGGTTGCTAGCCGGATCACGCCCCAAGGATGGCGGTCACCCGATCTAGTTCAGCACCCCATGTAATGGGAGCGCTGCAGTTGCCACCTGAAAACGGGTGCGGGGCAGGCAGGCAGAGTGCCGGGAGCAAGTTAGGCCTGGAAGTGCGCAAGAGGAGCTGCTGCAGGGCTCTCCCCCCCCCCCCGCCCCCCCTCCCCCCCACACCCGTCTGCCCACCACAACCACCACCAAGACTCCACAAAATCCAAACACACAACGATGATGCCCGCAGCTGTTCGAAGCTACAGTTGGTGATACATCTCATGATGGCACGCACTTTCAAGGGCGCCCTTGAACACCTACAAACCCCAGAGCAGACTAGGGAGCATCTTTTAAAACACTCAGCGTGCTCAGCCTACAGCACGACAACGCGCCAGCTATCCGCATGTGAGCAATACCGAAGAAAATAGAGTCAGCATAAGAACGCGGGCTCGGAAGACAGCCGTGTGCCCGGCTAAGAACCTGCTGGCGTTGAGCGCCCGCCCCCCGAGCACACCTACTGCAGGCCCGCAGCCTGGTCGCCCGACTTGACAGGAGGGCCAGCCCACCGCACACGCACAGAGCCTATCCGATTCCGCGTCCCGGGCCCATAACCACCCGCTAGCGACCCGGAGAGGTATCAATTGTAGCGGTAGGCACCAGATTCGCACCGCGTGTGCTGCGTCGGGCAGATCTCCCGGCCCCCGAGCTTCTCCGGGGCTGCCGCCGCCGCCCCTTCCCCCCCTCCTACCCCCCCCGCGCCCCCCGCG
>VCJN01003458.1:0-32100 GCA_006384855.1 Tetraselmis striata | reverse complement strand
AGCCTCAGAACATGAAGAAAATACCGGGCTGCCAGCTGCACGTGTCCAAGCCGACGTGAGACCCACCTTTTTTTACAGACACACACACACATATCCGAGGACCCCACCCGCCGCCCCCCTCGCGCCCCTTCCCCTGGCGCGCCTCCCCATTCCCGAGCTCGATGCAGCAGGTGCCTAAGCCGGGCATCGACGGTGCATGCACAACTGCAGGTCGTGGCTCGAGTCCCGGTTCCACTTTAGCTTCGCGGACTACTCAAACCCTGCCAACAACAACTTTGGAGCGCTGCGCGTCCTCACGACGACCTCGTCAAAGGCCGCTCTGGATTTGGGTGAGTGCCCGTATATAGGCGCTCCAGCTATCATCCGATCGCGCACCTAGTGAGGATCTGGTGCGCCGGTGGGAAGCTCACAAGCCTGCATCGGCATGTCACTCAGATCACTGACTGCCCCCTCCCCCCCCCCCCCCCACCACCCTACCTTTGTTGCAGCGCTCACCCGCACCGCGATGCCGAAATCTTCAGCTACATAGTGGATGGCGAGCTCACCCATCAGGACAGCATGCGGAACCGGGAGAGTCTTGGCCGCGGATGCGTGCAATACATGAGCGCTGGCACCGGCGTCATGCACTCGGTGAGCAGGCCCCTGTATTAGCATTGGGTGCCCAATCATCAGTACAATTTATTTAGACCAGGCATGCGGCAGTTGAGATTGCGATTGCTGAATGCCGTTGTACTGTGCTTCATGCCAGCAAGTGACCGTGTGTGTGGTGGGTGCACCCCTCTTAGCATGTTCTGTACGCTGGTGCATCCACTGAAAGTCGAAATCGGAATCCTTAGGAAATGAATGAAGGGGACAAGACTTGCCGGTTCCTCCAAGTCTGGCTTACACCCGACAAGCGGGGGCATGAGCCCCAGTACGGCTCATCTACCTACACCAAACATGACAGGCACAATCAGCTGCTGCTGCTCCTTGGCGGCACCAGTGCTGTGCCAGAGTGGAAGAATGTCAACCTCAGGGGCGAGCGCATCCGGCTCCACCAGGATGCCAACGTGTTTGTCTCGGAGAATGACGCGGGCGTCAGCCACAAGGTGACACTGGGGCGCAACCGGCAGATGTACATGGTGTGCATTGAAGGCTCCATGGAGGTCAACGGGACGAGCCTGGCAATGCGTGATGCGATGGAGGTTGTTGCTTCAGATTCCGAACACGGACTGGATGTAAACATGGTGGCCGGATCAAAGGGGGCTCACATGCTGCTGATTGAGATGGCGCAGCAGTAGAGGGTTCCTGTCTGTATAAACCATCGCCGGTGTAAGCTATTTGTATCATACCTCTTGGCATCCGTGTCTCTGTTCCACACTATGTGACCCCGCAGCATGGGGTGTATTTGCATCGGTAAGCCACGGCTTATAAACATCAATAGTGTTGCATCTAGCGCAATATCTGATAAGTCCGACAACGTTCTAAGGATTACACAGTGTTATTTTGAAGGATGTACCTGTAGACAGTAACGACAAGTATCGGGTCTTCAAATAGCGTGCTATATCAATAAGTAATCTCCGGGTCGATGTCGCTGAAGTCGGTACATACTGCTCCACTGACATAAAAATGTGATACGGGTTACTACATCGATCACATTTCATACTCTAGATATATCGCCTTCATTTTTTACGGCGCGCCCAGGCTGTGGGTTGCTGCTACGATCATACGGATGACGACACGGTGAGCTGAGCACAGGCCCCTCCCCTCGCCCCAAGCCCTGAAACCAGTGCGCACGTATAGGCATGCGTTGTAGAACATGTCACGCCTGCCCACAGGGGCGAAGGCAAACTGGTGGTGCGGTGAAGCACTGAAGCCATGCCGTGAAACCCCATCCAAAAGGTCCTCGCATTGGCAAGCATGTGTGAAGTAAAACTCCCGCCCACAGTGCACTCATATGCACACGTGGAATTATCTCTAGCGCGTCGTGTGCATACTACATAATAGAGTTCGCACACGATAAGTATCATGACACTTCGCCCTGGATCCAACGGCCTAGATTATACGTGAGTTCGAGTAGACAGGAAAATAACGACCCGATCTACATTTACACCCGGAATAAAATCATGTACATACATTTGTGGAGCATTGTATTTACTACCGCGGATATGACGACTACCCGGGTACGACGGCTACAACTGATGACGATGATAACGATGGTTGTATATATATGCTGCTAAAATGACGGGGCGCGCGGATATATATGACGATGCGGACATCTGACGAGAATTAGTTAGCGATGCCACATGCGCTGCACAATAGTTTTGCTGCTGCTGCGCCGCGGTGGACGAGTAGCAGCAGCAGGCGGCGATGGAATGTGCTGAAGCACTGCAGCAGGCGTCGCGACGGCACGGGCGCAGTCACGGTAATTAGCAGGTACACCTCCGGTTCACCGGCACGTCACAAGCCCAAAGCAGGAAGCCTTCAAAAAGAGCGACATGCGTCTCAACTTCATCGCAACCGAGCGCGATCCATCATCTGACGCCGCTCCCAGCAAGGCTGCAAATCAAGTGGAGCTCGCTGCCGTCCCAGCGTGCTGTCCGTCAGTGTCAGCCGACCACCGTACCGCAGTCGACCGTACACTCGTACAGCGCAACGAAATAACAGTAACAAGCTTCTGCCATGCCGCGGAGTTGGCGGCGCGTGGCGCCCTCGGATCGCGCCTCGACAGCGGCCCTGGAGGAGCCTGCCGCCAGCGGCAACCTCATCGATACGCTGGACGTCCCAAACGCGACGCGCATCAACACCCGCTTCGAATCGTACGCTGCAGCTCGCCCCCGACTTGTTGTTGTCGCAGGCGCTTATATATCCTCCGCTCACAACCAGTGCCCAAAATGACTCTGATTTCACCTCTCATCGGCCCCTTCCCTCTGGATCCGTACGATTTACATCACTCGATGCGGCCCTGACCAAAACTGACCATGCAATGGCGCTGCCCTGTCTTTTCCTCCTGGGCCCACCCCCTCTCCTCGATCTCCACACCTCCTCCGCAGTCAAGTCGGTCACGAACATCGACACCGTCGCGCAGAAGTTCAGCGCCCTGCTCGAGCTCCAGTTCCCCGTCCCCCGCGCTTTGTAGGAGGAGCTCCATCGGTCCAGCGAGGAGGGGCGGGAGAAGGAACAGGAGTACGGGCGGCCATATGAGATTATCAACCTGGTGGACGCCATTCATGTGGAGGAGCACTGGCAGAAGCTCGGAACCGAGATGCGGTTGCGGGTCAACATCAAGGTGACAGGCGGCGGGCTTAAGAGGCGGAGGCACGCAGCTGTCGGCCCTCTCCTGCCACTCTGTGCCCTCCTCGCACCAGCCATCGCCAGGTGGTGCCGCACAGCACTCTCATAACGCTCACGACGCCACAGGGAGACTTCTGGGAGACGTTCGAGCTGCAGCAGTTTCCGTTTGACATGCAGGACCTCATCATCCAGGTGCGCTCACGCGCTAGAGTGAGTTTATGCAGTAACGCCTGGCTGGACAAAGCGCCAACGCCATCTCCACCTTTTCCCCTCTGACTCCCCGATCCCCCCTCCCCCCTCATTATAGCTGCCCAGCAACGTGCCCGCGATAGCCAAGGAGGGGCACACCTCGTCCCCGGTCAGCGACGACAGCGACGTGGCCTGCATCCTGGTGGACGACGATCGCAAGCCCAGCACCTCGCAGGCTGGCAAGTGCTTCCCGATGGCGTCCATCTGGGACATCCAGCCCTCCATCCACACGCGCGCGTACCTCTCGCACCCCTCCTCCTCCGGCCCGGGCACGCCCTACCCGCATTTGTGGGCCAAGTGCTTTGTGAGGCGGTGGCCGGGCTACTTTCTGTGGAACGCCACACTCCCCATATTCACGCTCACCATGGCCTTTGGCGCCAGAGGGTGCCACTAGAGGACCTGGTTGACCGCTTCTCCGTCAACCTTGCGCTGCTGCTGACGCTCGTGGCGTACAAGCTGGTCATCGCCTCCAGCCTGCCGGAGGTCAACTACCCCACGCAGCTGGTCATCTACAGGTGCCGCGCCTCGCACCACTGTTCGCCCAATGCCCCCCGTTCCTCCTCCAGCAATTACACCGTGCCCCACATCCTTCCCTTTGCCTCCCTGCCAGTGCTTCCCCGCTCCGGTGCTGTCCCTATTACCCACCAGTTCCCCATCAATGGGAACATTCCCGGCAGCCGCTGCTCACTGTTTGGTGCCACTTCCCGGACATGCGCTGCCTGGCCGCGACCATGACGGTCGTTCTCTTGTTCTTCCAGCACATTGCAGCCGCGAAGGTCGCGACGCAGGCGTTTGACGAGGCGTCCCTGGTGTTTGTGGGCGCCGGCTGGGTCTTGATCAACCTCTGGATGGCTGGCAGGACCCTCCAGCACTACGCCATGGCATGGCAGCATCTAATGAACGCCAGCGTGTCTTGAGACTGTACTATGTGCCTGATGTACTACAAGATAGCGCCAATATACCTTTACGTCCCGACCACCTATTTTCGTCGTGGGAATATTAATTGTATGCTGTACACAAGCTTGTACCATTGGCTGAATTGCTGTCCGGTTCTTTCACTTCCGATACTTCCACCCCACTTCAAAATATAGATATAAACAAAATATATAGACGTCCCTCTCTTTGTGTGTCCCTCCTAAACGGTTCGAGAGAAACATGCGGATGCGTTGCCACTGCTATGAGCAGCCAGCACGAACATGCTGCCCCGGATGTGGTAGCATCATGACAAAGATGTTAGCAGCAATCAACTTTCATTATTATGTCATGCGATCTATGATTGCCGCTTAGTCTTGCGATACGCACTGTTGCGGGCGTTGCATATATCAAGGATACCCCCCCCCTCCCTGAGAAATCAGCCATCGCCCACCTGCCGAAATATTATAAGTAGCTATTGTTATATCATGCTTCAAGACGCACATGCCGTATCGCGAAGCCAAGTAGTGCCTTACCCTGAAAAATAAGCAGCAGCGGCTGCTGTGAGTACAGCGCAGTACTGTACTTGTAGCAGTCGTAGCAATAGTAGTATAATTGCGGGAGTGTGATTATCATTTTGTTATTATATTATTTGAATAAGACAATAACAGGGTGCACGCGCAGAGTATCGACAATCCACACATTTAATAGATGAAAATGCGAATACATCGTTCAGCATATAGCTACAGCTAGATTGAGGCAGGCGTGCTGTTGCTGTTACTCTGTCGATAAATACTACATCAACATGATATAATTCGGTTTGCCGCTGTGGGCGAAAGACGATGTGTAGCGTTAGATAATCCTAAGTACAGCACATCAAGTTGATACACGCGCAATGCAACAATATGTCTGTAGTAATGCGTTGATGCCAAGTAACGTGCAAAACATAGCGACTAATACGTGTATTATATGTTATATCTGGGTTGCAGCTGCTGTTTGACTGTTCACCAATAACACCTCTGAGCCCGCGGATGACGCGCCTTCACGCTGCTCCGAAACCACGCTAGCTCCGCAACAACTGCGGATTTTACTGCGACCGGTTTGCGACCGGTTTACTGCGACCGGTTTGCGAATCGCGAGGACACGAACACCGTAGGTGGATTTGGCGATTTTACTTGACACGGACATCCATCATGTGTAGTTACATATTTCCGCAGTAGACCTGAGACCGCCCGCGCATCTTTGTATTGTAATATTATCTGCACATACCTACGGTGACATGATTACCATGCGGACGAAGGTATGCATATGAAGCGCACCGCTTTTCTGTTAGCTTGTTGTTGCTTGTGCTTCCTAGGGAAGACGACTAGAGGTGGTTATTTGTAAAAAGAATAATCATTTATGGCTTATGCATTATGCATCTGCATACTATCATCCCTCATACTATATGAAAATATGGTAAGTATAATTTACATTATTTTGCTCTCCACAATTATCAACAGTTACCCTAGCGTTTTGAGCTCTGATTTCGCGTCATCACACCGCGTACAGTTTGCTGCACTATAATGATACGTCATCTATTCATGCTATCTATGTTGTGCGCTGCTGGCAGCATGTGTCCTGTCTTAATGAAAACCCAAACAACAGCAAGGGAGCAATTATATCTTATTGAGTAATTACATTAACGACCATACGAGTGACGGCACTGAGGACGCCCCACCAAGTGCATTCACCGCAACCCGGTATATCAAAGCTTTCAGGCAAACGCCCAAATAAACTCAACATATAATCCCTTCAACAGAAAAACAACCTTTTTTGCACCGAGGCACGCGGTGCATTGTGGTCAGGTCTAAATTAGGGCTTAGGGTCAGCAATGGGATCGATAGCTAATCGCAATGCCGGCTGGTTAATTTGTGCCAAGTCGGGATGGAAATTCCGTCCTAGCTATGAGGAAACATAAGGTCGCGGGGAACGTGCTGCCTACAAGTAGTTTGTGCCGATGGGGGCTGAAACTCTGTTCAAGCCGGGATAAAATAAACGAGCGGCTTTATTTGTTGAACAGCATACTAAGCGACCACATGATCCCCTCGGACTCTCCTCTTCTCCGGCGCTACACGCTCTTCCCGCTCCTCTCGCACGGTCATTGGCAGGGGTAGACCTGGCAACTTCTCGAAGTCATCTGGACGCAGTCGTCTGCTTTGAGTCTCATCCCATGGCTTCTCTTTGAACCATGACTTCATCCTGGATTTCATCCGAGCGATTTGCGTCTTCTGGTTGTCAGTGACGACCGTCTTCAAGTTCCTGTGTTTGAACGCGTGGCCAGGAAAGGACATCGTCTGGTCCAACCACAAACAGAAGGCCGCAGCGACCTGAAGGCGAGGCAAACCGCACGAGGCGTCAATTTCTAATGCTGATCGCATTTTTATGTCACCCACCCGGGTTGCACCCCATACGCACATATATATGTACAGATATAATATCCGGTTATGTACCCGAATAACAGCAGCAAATCAGCGGCCTCGGCTGACATGCGACCCCTTGCCCTGCTTTTGGTAGGTGCACATGTCATTTTGCTTGTATCCTTACTTGTGATTAATGTACCCAGCGATCTACAGGTGTCACTGATCGTCACTCTGAAAGAATACACCTCTACGAGCTACCTCTGCAGGAAATGGCAAAACCAAGATATGCGCCACGGTATCCTTCATATAGCCTGCGGAACTAAATAGAAGAGGGAAACGCCGCAACGATGCTATCAATGTCTTTGGGAAAGTGCATCTATACTGCACAGGCTTGCAGTCTCACATGCGCCGCGTGTCCATAAACCCTAAACATGGAACATGCCCTGAAGTAATATCGCTCCTAAACAAGAGATAAGACTTAATCGTGCCGGCGTTAGTTGCTATACAGTACTTACGAGGGGGATACCGCGTACCCCTCTTGAGGGCCTCTGGTGATGCGAGAGGTGCACCAGGCTCATCTGGCAGCAGAGGGCTGCTCAGCCGTGACTCATGATGTCACATGTGGTGCGCATGCAGGGTTTGCACTTGTGCTGGCAGATTACACGTTTGAGGAAAAAAACCTTTAAGTAAATTATATAAATAAGACTAAGTGCGCTTCCTTGTCATCCTCCACTCGTAGCCCTTTTAGCTGCATATTTCCCTGCAAGGGCGCTGCCGGTGGCTCTTCAGAAACTCGAGGCCGCGCCTTCTAGCCGAGCGCCTTGCAGAAGGAGAGACAGATACGGATCCGGATATATACGGATCCGGCGCGGGCATCGAATCCACACTCGACGTCAAATTGGCACCGTGTTGGCGATCCAACATGTTTCCGGCCGTACTGATAGTTGGGTGGAGCTCATTGGGAATTGCAAGTCTTCCATTGGTACGACACGGTATTCTCTGGCCACCAAGTGGATTCACCGCTGATAAGCAGCAAAGGCCTCAATCACAGGGGAGCGCTGGCGCCATCCGCCCAGAAATTCTCGGTCCTTGCATCATAGATGTTTTTGGTCTGTCTCGAGAATCGACACAAGCACCGATGAGGAAACCACAAACCCTCAGCTCACAGCCGCACATGCCTGAGCCGCCATGCGCGATCAAAGCCGCTGTGTAGGTGCTGCATGATCGCCTCCTGAGCGACCATCTTCAGCAGCGGGAGCTCCAGCGTGGCTCCCTTGCTGGGGATGGTCTTCCCCTGGCGCGGAAGTCGAGAGGTCAGTTGGCCTGGCAGTAAGAAATCGCCGCAACTCCCACCATTCACAGGGCCATTTGGCACAGCCAATGACGCAGCATCGATTGCGCTGCTGAAACGCCACCCAAAGGGCTGTAGGGTCAATGAGTGGCACCAAACAGAGGCCACCAGCGCTGTGACAGCCAGTCGTATGCACGGCAACGCCACAATATTTGAGAAATAAGTGATCGCAATAGTGCACGGCGCACGGCGCGACTCACCCCTCGAAGCGTCTCCGTAGGCGTGCGGGCGGACTTTGAGAACCTGCTCCTCGGCGTCTGGTGCGGATCTGTCGTGTCGCGTGCTGCCTGGAGGCCCGGCAGCAGTGGCAGCGCCGCCACACCCGTGCGGCGGCCCGCCACCCCCGCAGGCGGCGGCCCGGGGTCGGAGAAGTACTCGGACCGGGAGTACGGCCTACCGTGCGGCAAACGATGCGGCACTGTCAGCTGCCACCTGCCGCCGCCGTCGCGTAGCCAGCTAGCAGTTATCCACTCCAATGACCCCAAAATACTGTAGCGTTCAACTGAACTTGGAACCGCATTAAGCAGTTAGTACGATGGCACGGCATCCAACACCGCATACATACATACATACATACATACATACATACATACACAGGTTTACATATACACACACACTTATCTATCTATCTATCTATCTCTATATGGAAATGTAAATCTATATTTCTGGACACATATAGTCAACACACATATATATCTTGTTACATGTTACGCTGACTTGAGAACAAAAGAACATGTGAAGTGGGGGAAGGGGCGCTCACAGCAGCTGCGGCAGGCTGAACTCGTCGCGCGGCGCAGGTGGCTCGCAGAGCTTGATGTCGGGAAGGGAGTGGTGCGCGTCTATCCACGGCAGCGGCGTCGGCATGCTCGACCTCCTCTTCGCCTTCATGATGGACCGCTCCAGGTTGACCGACACGCAGTGCACGGACCGGTGCGAAGCGAGATAGCGCCCGATGTCCGCGCTGTCCGCGCTGGACCACACGCCCGGCCGCGCCTCCCGGCATCGCCGCCGCCGCGCCGTGCTCATGGGTCGCATTGCTGTGGGGATGGTAGGCAGCTTGGGCTTGGCGGGCGGCAGTGCCCGCGTCGGGCGGGATGCTGGGGCGGACCGGCGGAAGCTGGAGTAGTCGGGCTGAGGGAGCGACCTTGTGGAGGCGAGGCGCGCAGACTTGGCCTGCGTGCGCTCAATTGCCTTCTGGCCCAACTTGGGCTTGGGCTTTGACATCGCCGGGGTGTCAGGCTGGCCGCCCTGCAGCCGCCCGCAGCAGCAGTTGTCTTTTAAAAGGTAGTACTCTTAGCATTCTAAAAAATGTCCACTCAATAACGGTGCTGGAAGGTTTTGAACCATCGCGGCAAAGATTCCGCTGTATTTCTGTTGAGCTCTGTTACGGGTGCCAATGCGCGTATATAACCCTTGTAATAACCCTCGAATTGAGCTTGCATGCAACCCATAGGAACATTCGCCATAGGTCTGCTATAGTTGCATTAACAATTGACCCCTGTAAAGCAGGGTAAGTTTAAAGTCGCAGTGGTCTAACAAACGGGTCGGTGATTTCCAAATAAATACATCTGGGGCCTGTTGGGGGGAAGGGGGGGGTAACGGTACGTGGCGCCCCATCAGGCCGCCAGGTACCTAATTACACGCATGGTTACGGTGGTGATTTGCAGTGTAGCTATCTTCCATGTTGCAATATAAAGTGAGACAGGTCTGTCCCGGTGTGTGTTGGGGGGGGGGGAGGGGGGGGGGGGGGAGGTTCTGAGGGGCCAGGCACCATGGGGTAGTCCTCCCCCAACCGCTGGAGGGGTGGACTGCGCGATTGCTGGGCTGTAGAGACGGGCGCGCCAGATTCCGAAGTCTGCTGTGGCGCCAACCGGGGGCTCTCCTCCTCGATGGCCTGCGGAGGCAAGGGAGCCGCAATGAGGGGCGGCAGACGGATCAGTCAACTGCGGGATGCAGGCGGCAACACTGTCGGGAGGTACTCCGCTGGCTTGCAAGAGTACAGGGCTCACCGGCAGGTCGGGGCTCGGAGAGGGAGCATACTCCCTGACGCTCCCGACACTGCTGGCCTGCGGGAAGCAGGTGGTTTCGGAGCAGCCTGATCAGCGGTCTGTCAGGCATGCCCCGGTGGGCAAGGCACACTCATGCAGCACTTGTGCAGCGCTTGTACACGTGAAGCCCAGATTGGCAACGCCATGCCGGAGGGGATGTGGCGGTGCTCACCACAGAGGGCTCGGCCAGGTGTGTCCGTGACGACGTGGCGCTGGTCGCGGCGCTGCTAGGCTGTGAATGGTGTGACAGGATTGCGTTGTTAGCCGAGTGGCATCAACGCCCGTGGCAATGCAGATACTGAGTCATGATGGGCGCACTACATGGCCGCGGCAGCAGAGGAAGCGGATATTGGGGTTGGAGGGGCAGGGTCTGTCTGTGTGCGTGTATGCCTGTGTGGTGGCGGCAGTGGGGGCTGAGGGGCGCATACTTTGGAGCCTCGCTCCGATAGGTCTGGCTCCGGGCTGATAATCCTGCTTGTGGCCTGCACGCCGCAAAGTGCGTTAGCTTGGCTCTCAGGGCGCCAGTCAGTGCTCTGGATGTGGATGACATGCGTGAAGTTTGGATGATAGTTTGTGCTTCGGAAATATGAGGCATCTAGCGCGCGGATGGCATGACTGTCATGCACGCAGGGGGCTGTCATCCTGCGAGGTGACTGTGGCGCACCGTGGAAGAGCTTTGCGTCGTGCTGTCATCGACAAGCTCCGGACTGGATCGCCCAGAGTCTATCGGCGCCGCCTGCGGCACGGCATGTGCGCCGGCCTCAGCGCACAGCTCACGGCGATGCGCAGCAGGCAGGCAGGTTCAGTGATCGCATCAAAGCCACGCACCATCACGGGGGCCTCCCACTGATGGACCTTCATGGCCTCCGACTCGATGCTGGCCTTCATCGCAATGTGCTTCAAGCTGCGCTGCCACTGCCTCCACAGCCTGGACGCACCCAACGCGACATAATGAACAGCCTGGGGCGATTGCCGCCCTGAGCAGCACAGCCCCTCACAGCTGAGCAGGGCTGTGTTACCTCTGAATCCGAGTCGCAGCGGCGTGAAGCTCCTTTGCCCAGGTAGGATGCTGAGACGGCGGAACCTCCTTGAAGTTCAGATCCTGGATCAAGCTCAGCCGGTACTGCGCACACAGCAACGCCAGAATTGCGTCATCAGTCACCCAAGTAGTCGCTGTGTAGAGCCGCCCGCCGCTGTATCACCGGGCCTGGGCCACAGCAGGGGCAGGTGCGCACGTTGAGGTCTTTTTTCGCCATATCACGCACGCGAGCCTTCACCATCGCCTTCCGCTTGGCGGCTGTATAGGCAACCATATCCTTTGCGCTTGGGTGGTGCCGGAGGCCGCCGGGCCTAACGCCCGAGGCGGATTTCTCCTCCTTGGCGCGCTGCCGCGCCTTTATGACACACGGCTCGTTCTTCAGCCGCTCCGTGAAGCGCAGCATCGCCGCCTTCCGCTTCTCCACCGGATCCATCGCCTGATCCTTGTGCTTACTCTCTTGAGTTGGGAGCCGGGCCTGCGGCTGTGGCCTTGGCAACGTTTCTGGCGGGACCAGCGGCTGGCCGGACCGCAACTTCGCTCCTGGCGCTGACGGGTCCTGCCCCCCGACGGGAAGAAAACAGTGTAGAATTAATATTTCAATACCGGCGGCATGCGGCACTCGGGCACGGCACGCGGCGGGGCCCGTACAGGCACACCAACCCCGCTTATGGGCGCGCTGGCCCACTGTCGGTAACGGGTCGTTGGCGAGACCGTGCGAGGGCGGCAACTGTGCGGGGCGTGCGTGCGTGCGAGGGCGGCAACTGTGTGTGCGCGTACGTCTGCGTTTATTCATATCATCACCAGCAGCGCACCATCATTATTATTTTGTCGGCAGGGTGGCAGCGTACTCGTACACGCACAGACTGGGACACCTAGAACAACTGGTCGGCCGGCTCGCTGCCTTTAGTCGGCGACCCTCCCCAGAACTCGGCGCCCTCGCTGGTAGCTTTTCCGGGCGCTTGCTGGGAGCGCATGACATTGCTGTCCTGGATATGCGATACGGCAGGACTTGAGCTCGTTCGCGTAGTACGGGTACCTGCTATCCGCGTACCGGTGCTGGGATTTACAAAAAAGGCAGCAACAAATCCACCTACTACAAAAAGTAGTACTAGAAAATCAACACAGCAAGCCGGCTAAAGGCGGCCCGCATCCCGCATCCCGCTATCCGCGTACCGGTACCAGGTACCATTCCTGTACCGCAGGAGTGTTATATTGTGTAGTATTTGCATTGTGTATTTTAACTGTAGTACTGTAGTAATATTAATGAGGTTGTTTTTCATGGCCCCGCTCGAACATATCGCTCAGCATGGAGCGTCGTCGGACGGATCCGTGGATGACAGTAGTAGTTCCAGATGGTATATCGTGATGAGAATTTTATTTTGGTGATTTTCGATATCGCCTTCTGCTGCTAGCTCATGTAAGTTTATCGTGATGAGAATATCGCGCTGAGAATCTCCTGCTATACTCGCGTCAGAATCTCCTACCGGTACTCACGCGAATCTCGTACTTACTAGCGACTACATCAGCGCGCCAGTATTCTTTTTCCCGCCCCCGGGAACAGGACTGGCAACAGTGACAGCGCCAGTTGTATATTTTAAACGGGACTGCCTGACGTCGTAGTAAAGGAAAAGTACAGTTCGCCCCGGGACATCGGCCGAAGCCGCCACAGCCAGCACTTGACCTCTTGCGCCAACTGCAGTCGTAGGTCTGGCATAGCCCGTAGACCATTGCCTCATTCGAACCCCGAAGGGCTAATGCATCAACCGGGGAAACCCGGACACGCCGGGACGATATTGCCGAAATACTTTGACCAGGAAGCGATCCCGGGACCTCTCGCACACGGGACGACCGCTCAACCGAGCGGACAAGGAACCTACGCGTACAATTCACTCCTTCAGCTTGGGCGGTCGCGTACGCTGATCACGTGGCACGTTGCTCTGGGGGCGACTCCAATCAAGCCGCACACTAGTGGGCCGCACATGGCCTTTCCGACATTTGCCACGACGTGAAGTCCGCCATGGGCGTGGGTGTCCAGATCCTCACGGACCTGTCGGTGCTTGTTTCTCTTCCGAAGGGCAGCGACGGCCGGCCGGCCGATGCTGTTGGGCTTTATTTTGGGTATGTAGAATAAAGTGCCTGACCACAAGGGATGTGTGGGCTGATTTGCATAGTCATCACTTAAATCTTTTAAATGTATGATATACCGGTATCACTGCTCATGGAATCAAACGATCCAGGCTCATCAGGCGTGACTCTCCACAGGCGTCCTCCGCCCTGCTCCCCGGCCAATGCAAATCAGCGGGCCAATATGGGACTGTTAGTGAAGCGGTGGGCGCCCCTCTACCTCTTTCTGCTCCCCTCCCCCCCCCCCCCCTCCCCCCCCCATACCTGGAGAGGGACCTGGCCTGCATGGACCGCGCTCATGCACAGCATGTCTGTTGGTCTGGCTTGCCTCACGCAATTCACAGCCGCCTCCACATCAGCCATTGCCCCATAGACCGTTGTCACAACCGCTTTAAGTCATATTTTGCCCCCCCCCCCCTCCCAATCCAGAACCTCGGCTACCAAAGCCATCAGCATGGCCTTCTGCAACCACAACTACACCGCCGCCTCAACAGCTACTCCTCGCTGCCTCATCACCGCTGTCTACCAGCGATGCACGCATCCTCTAGGAGACCGCGCCCGCACTGTCCTCACTTGACGACTGTCCTTAGAAAGGATGTAAAAGGAATGTGGTTTCCGTATCGAGATAAACCACAGCATCAATTGCTCCTCCGTGGCGTCGGAGCTCCAGAAACTGCTGCAAAACGGCAGCGGCGCTTCCGCGGAGGAGCTGGCGGTTGAGGTGTTTGAGCGGCGGAACACTCTGGATTTCAGCCAGGCGGATGCAGACCGCGGGGGGGGGGGGGGGGGGGGGGACCGAGTGCTGTCCTTCCTCGTCTCGCACAATGTCTCACAGCTGCCACCGGACCTCCGCGATGAGCTGTGGCCATTCTTTATTGGGAGGTGCGCGGGGGCAACGGGCTCATAGTTGTGGCGCAACCGCATCGATCGCCATCATGGCAATCGGGGACCCAGCTCCAGCACACTGCGATGTGCTCCTCCCCTGTCCTCATGAGGCCGTACCACAAGCAGTTGTAAGCAAAGTGTGAAAGATGCGTGACTTTTGCAACAGTACGATGCATTACGCAGCAAAGAAGAACTTGCCATCAGCACATGTGAAGTCGGGTGCGCCACAGCTAAACACAGCAACGGTGGGGAGTGCAGAGTGAACAGTGAACAGTGCAGACTAGATGTTAGCCAATATCCGTATTCTCTGGGAGACAATGTCATAAGATTGTTTTATGCCAACCCAGCCTAGCTCAGAAAAGAATCAACAGTGAAGTATCAGCATGAGCTGGTTTGTAGTTGAAGAAAGGAAGAGCATGTATGCGCTGGTGCGCACTGAGATGTGACTATTTACAGCACTGCTATTGGTACATGTACCGATTACATTCGGTGCGACCTGTGATTTTGCACTCATGATAGCTGCGGTTCTCATGACTATATCCATGACTAAGATAGCCTTGGTGTGCGGCATTGAGGTGCTGAGTACATGCTAACGAATACAAGTTTAGCCTGTCGCTGTCCGCCCCCCCCCCCCCCCCCCCCCCCCCCCCGGGCTGCGGTGAAAGCGCCGCAACGCCCCTATTCATCCTGTGTCATGTGTTGTGCACATGAAAAAGTAGGTGCGTCTTGTTGTTCACCGCGATAGTCAGTGATCCTTTGGTAGCAATCCTACTGGTAGTGCTCTGCCCTAAACATATGGAGGGTAGGTGTGCATGGCCCGACGTCTGATCCGAAACATCATCGTGCAATGCTGTGCCGTGAGTGGAAAAACTGGACGCATGTTGCTGGAACATTGGCAGAAAAGGCTGTGCCATGTAGGGTACGAGTACCCCCATCAGTCTTACGAATACCCATGTGGAACTTCCAAGATTTCTAACACGCATTACATGCGTATGGATTGCTCCGTGGACTGTGAGGGCTGCAGTCCCATGCATACTACATGTCCCAGAGCTCCCTCAACCAGCAGCACTGTTGATGCGATAACGAATTCGCTTTCACAACAGCATAATATATAGTTACAGGAACGGCACATGGCGTGCTAGATATCTACACTATTTCCACCAGGGAGTCTTACGCGGTCTCCTCAGCCTTGGGAGCCTCAGCCTCCCCATCCCTGTGTTTCGCAGGGCGCTCTGACTTGGACTCATTGGCAAACTTCAGCACAGCCTCGTGCTGGCCCTCGCCCTTCTCCTTTTGAGTGAAGTCAGCAACGTAGTAGTCGGTCTCATTGGCACCCTCCTTGGGCCCAAAGAACATGCCGCCCCACATGGGGAACCAGATGAAGCACACCAGCTGCGTCATGGCGATGATCATCACGCCCATCCACATGATGCCCTGGTACGTGGTGTACTTGTCCGTCACAAAGAACAGGGACTGCGTGACCACTGAGCCAGTGTTGCCGCCGGCGCCCACCAGGCCAGACACGATGCCAAGGCCACGCTTGGACACAAATGGCACCACACCGTACGACGCACCCTCCGCAGACTGGACGCACAGAGAGAACATGATCATGACAACAATCGTAGCAGCCAGGCTGCGGTACAGAAGGCCCATGATGATGCAGAAAATGCCCTCGAAGGTCTGAGTGGCCCACAGCACCCACAGGCGGCCACGCATGCCGTACTTCTTGGCGCTCAGATCAGACAGCCAGCCACCCAGAGCACGGGCAAACAGGTTCATCATACCAAACATGGAGCCAATGAGGCCCGCAAGGTTGAGGGGCAGGCCAAACTGGTCATAGAAGTAGGGCGTGATAATGTTGTTCATAGTGAGCTCCACACCGAAGCAGAAGCCATAGGTGACAACGAGGATCCAGGTGCGGTAATTGCGCATGCCAGCCCAGGCGGACATCATGCCAGAGGCTTTGGCCATCAGACCGGCCTTGCGGAGCTCGGCGTACTGGCCGTCTGGCAGGTCCTGGCACATGAAGAGCACACCTACGCCAATCAGGATCATGGCCAGGCCGGGCACGAAGAAGGCCCAGCGCCATGCCAGGAAGGGGACCACGGACTGCTTGATGGCGGTGAAGACAAGGGGCATGAGCAGCTGCGTGACGCCGCCGCCGAGGTTGCCCCAGCCGCCGGAGGTCGCGTTGGCCAGGCCGACGATGCGAGGGGTGAACATGACTGAGCACCAGAACTGGGTGGCGACGAAGGTGGCCAGGGTGAATCCGATAAACAGGCGGCAGATGATGAAGCCAGTGGGACCCTGCACGAGCGCCATCGCGAACAGCGCAGGCGCGCAGCCGAGCTGAAGGAAGGCGTGTCCGTAGCGCGGGCCTAGCGTGTCGCAGACGGTGCCCATGATGACGCGGCAGAAGACGGTGCCGGTGACGGCGGCCACCCCGGCGGAGCCGACGGCGGGCTTGGTGAGGCCCAGATCCTCGCGTAGGACGGGCACCAGCGGCGCGGCGGCGAAGACGGCCACGAAGGAGCAGAAGAAGGACATCCACGAGAAGTGGAAGGCCATCATATGCGGCCGCACGAAAGAGTAAATCCTGAGCACCTTGGACTTGTGCTCGGAGTCGACGGGCAGTTTGAAGGGGCGCCCCTGGGGGTCACATGCGTTGGTGTCATCGGACTCCTGCACCTCCTTCGTGTCCTGGAAGACTGTCTCATAGCCGGAAACGCCCTGGAGCACAGGCGGCGGCGCAGGTCAGTCGGTCGCACGTTCAACACAAGGCAACGACGCGTCGCTTCACTCGACAGCCCAAGCAGTCCATAGTAGCGTAGTCGCGACAGAAACCCGACCACGCCAACAGGCAACACGCGGCACACGGCGACGTAGGGTCGAAAGGGTAAAGGCATGTGGTGGGAGGCGCGGTGGGGAATGCAGAGCGGGGGAGGGGGGTGTAGATAAACTGGCTATGTGCCAAGTTCGAGC
Source organism: Tetraselmis striata (assembly GCA_006384855.1). Lineage (NCBI taxonomy): Eukaryota > Viridiplantae > Chlorophyta > Chlorodendrophyceae > Chlorodendrales > Chlorodendraceae > Tetraselmis > Tetraselmis striata. The sequence continues at coordinate 14,835 of VCJN01003458.1, read as the reverse complement.
GATGTCAACGCCGTCGACAATAACCCACGTGATAATCCCAGTAGGACCGCAGCCAAATGTAAATCGTTGATTATTGGAGCCGCCCTGTCGGGAGGAGTTGCGTGCGCGGTGCAAGCACGGCACTCACCCGCATGGACTCGCCAGGGTTGGCGGCGACGTCAACGTCGCGGCCAATGTTCGATACGTTCTGGTCTGCCATGACTGCGGCGGTTTGGTACCGGACACGAGGATGGTGAGGGGACGGTTGAAGTGGACACTATTGGGGATGTCTCTCCCCATTATATATAGGGGGCGATGTCGTCGATAGGAGGTAATGCTATGCACCGGCGCATTGCGCCGCGCCGGCGGAGCGCCCAGTAGCAGCGCAGGTGCAGGCCGGCAGGAACGATAAACGTACCCTCCACGTGCCGGTGGGAAACCAATGATCGGAACTACTACGACTAGCGACTAACGACTTACATAAATACATCAAATAAAAAATGATGTATGTAGTCGTCCATACACGCGAGTACATGTACTGATGTACGGTACCCAGTCGCTGCGATCTACTACCGCCGGAAAGACCCGTCGTTCCGCAGTTCTAACCGGTAATATTATTAGCGACTACAGGCTGCCGGTACGGGTACAGGTACCAGTAGTAGGTAGCGACAACTACTTCAATCGTCCGGTCAGTACCGCCAATAAATATTTAAAAAGGATTTATAAAGTACTACCATCGGCAAACAAAAAATTAAGAAGGATTTTTCAACTACCGCTATACCCTGTATAATAGGTGCAACATGCGATCAGGATACCACACGAAAAGGCAATAGAAAACGTCCACTACAGCAATTGCGCTCCCCTGCACATTAATCGGGTTTAGGGTTTAGGAAAACCCTAAAACCCGTACATTAATCCCTTTCTACGGGTAGCAGGCGGTACCTGTATGACGATACGATTTGCCGGTATAGGTATGAATTACAAAAAGGGCAGTTCCCCAGAATTAGAAAATCAACACAGCAAGCCGCCGGTATAGGGAGTCGTACCTGCAGCATTGTTCTCAAATTATTAATTAAATAAATAATTACCCGTCGGACCGGGTTTAAAATACAATTAATTATGAGCTGGCAGTATACCCAGGATAACTACGGGTAGCATTATAATGTTTACAGTAAATATCGCGTGTGCTGGTATTAATTAATCGCGAATCATAGTCGCTATTTCCTTCGCGTGCAATTTTTTACTTCGGGTGAAAGTAGCGCACACACACACGCTGCGATACAGGTAGGTGATGTAGGGCGGTACATAATCGCTAGTTGCCAGGTATTTGCCGGCCGTAGCAGCAGTTTCTCTGCTGTACTGATAAGGCGGGCCGTAAGTAACAGAGAAATGTTTTATTAGTTAACGGCTATCGTACCGGTACATGCTATCGTAGCTACAACTTGTGTACATACAGTAATATAGCATGTATCCGGCTATTAATTAATCGCTGAATTTTACCGGTACTAAACCGACAATTGCTGTCATCCGCCGGAAGACGTTGCGCATTCTTATTTTGACCCTCGTGCGGTCGTGCTAGAACCGCCTGGATGCGGACCGCCTTCGGGCGGATTTTGCTGTGTTGATGTATTTTAGTTTATAGTACTGCGTTTAGCAGTATGTGGATTTGTCACTGCTCTTTTTGTAATTCACACCAGCACCCGGATCCGGGTTCGTGTACCCGTATCACTACTTGTGTGAATTACAAAAAGGGCAGTTCCCCAGAATTAGAAAATCAATCACTACTTGTACGGTATATGTATATAACACAGTTCCTGCTGACGACGATATCTAAAAACTGGATATTTATTATGCTGCATAATTTATACCGGTATCAGCAGGGTTGGAATCAGAAATTACAGCACGTGGTATCCACGTGACAACATAGTTTGAATCACTGATGATACAGGCATAAATTGTGACTAATGATATTAATGGCTCTTCGGAACTTTATCGCCAGCCAGCCCGCTGAGTTCCGCCATCACCTGTCGCGAATGCGGCGGGGGTTGTTGCAGCGAGTCTTTGCTTGCATGCATGGTACCTTGGGCGGCATTCTCTCTGCCGGAGGGCAGACGGCCCAGTCTGATGCGTCTGCCCGTGCTCATTCCGCACCTTCCCTGTTGCTGCTTCCACTGTAGTTTCTTTAGCGGACGTTTCCTATTGCCTTTTCGGGTGATCTCCTGATCGCCTTTTGCAGATAGCTCATGTAATTAATTACATGATATTAATTAATAGCACCGCCCCGGATAGCAATGCCACTTCCCAGAGGCGATCAGGTCGTTTAACTGCCTTATTTTGGGCGGGGTCACCCCCTCCCTTCAAGGCGCCCAGGATTTTACTGGGAATGAGAACTTTTTCCAGCTGTGGCGTCGGCCCCTCCGTCACATTGCCTTCTTTGTTGCCCATATATATCGCACGCCCGGAATGCTTATTTGCTCCGCGGGTTGGGGCTTGCCTCAACTCGCATTACTCGAATCAGCCTACGCCCAAACGGGTAGGGCGGACCTTTCGTGGTCAGTGCCGGTATTTTCATGGCAGTGTTTTAGACGGTGATCCAACAGTGTTGGAAACTTCGACACTTGCCTTCTATTAGTCATGCCGAATGCTTCGGCAATTTGCTTTATGACTGTAAACGGAACGTCGCCTACCCAGGGCTTTCCGTAACTGGATTGCTGCCTAAACGGCCGTCGTAGAGAAGCTGCAAGCGTTTCACGAGTGCCAGTCATGTCCCGGGGGCGAAACAAAAAGTCGTTCACAAGGACAGTCTGGTGTGCCGAAGAATGCCAGGTTTGTTTACAAGTTGTGATAATCAGGAATTTGCAGGCAAACAAGCCCACATAGGGCGGGGGTGGGGGGGGGGGGGGGGGGGGGGGGGATTGGGCGGGCTGTGGGTGCGGGCGATGCCTGAGCCGTACCAATGCGCGCCACTGAGGGGTGCATATCGGGTACCATATATGGGACGATCCAAACACGCTTTAAAATGCCGCACCTCGTCCGAGTCAGTACTTGTACGCGTTCCGCGGTAGGGCGGCGTGGTAGGGTCGTTATGCAAATAGCTCCGAAACCAGTCTCATAAACTGCGGCACACTCTATACCGTGGGCCTCACACAGCGCGCAATGGGGGCACACATGCGGCCTAGCATATGCCGGGAGAGACAAACACATTGCATCACACCGCCGCATGCCGGATGACCGCTCGGAGCCGGATGACCGCTTGGAGCCGTTCCGCGGGGTGGCGCCGTGAACATATTACCGTACTGCGCCCGTGCCTATATGTGCACATGCACGGCACGGGCTACACCGCATCGTACGAGATGCGCGCCGAGGAGACGCGCGTTCAGGAGAGCACGTGTTGGAGGAGACACACGCGACGCAACACGCCACGGCTATATATTCATGCTGACCGGCCGGCGCCGTTGCGCGGTGTAGAATGGCGAACGCGACGCGACGTGTAACTGATGTATATGTGCCCCAAGCACGGCGCGCGCGTGATGCCGGAGCCATGCCAATGCACACTGTTGGACGCGCGTAGCGGGTATGTAGCATCTTTCGGACGAGCCAAACACGCGGCAGCATGCCACACCTCGTCCGGATGAGTACTCGTACCGGTACGGTTTCACGGCGCGGCGCCGTGAACCCTATTGGGGCCATGCCAATGTGGGCTGGCTGGCCCACGCTCGCTCGGCACGCGCTACACTACCGGAGCGATCATGACGCGCGCCGAGGAGACGCGGGCATAGGCAAGCATCTGCCGGACGAGAGGAACGCGAAGCGACATGCCGCGGCTATTCTCGATGACCGCTTGGGGCCGATGCACGGTGTGGGTGTGTGAACTGTAACGCGTCGCAACTACCCATAAGTCGTGCATATATGCCCCAAGCAAGGCGCGCGCCACGCCGGAGCCGTACCAATGCGCGCCACTGAGGGGCGCATATCGGGTAGCATATATGGGACGAGCCAAACACGCTGCAACATGCCGCACCTTCTCCGGATGAGTACTTGTACGCGCTCCGCGGGGCGACGTGATAGGGTCATTACGCAAATAGCTCCGAAACCAGTCTGATAAGCTACGGCACGCGGTTTACCGTGGGCCTCACACAGCGCGCAATGGGGGCACACATGCGGCCTAGCATATGCCGGGAGAGACAAACACATTGCATCACACCGCCGCATGCCGGATGACCGCTTGGAGCCGTTCCGCGGGGTGGCGCCGTGAACATACCGTATTACGTACGTGCCTATATGTGCCCATGCACGGCACGGGCTACACCGCATCGTACGAGATGCGCGCCGAGGAGTTGCGCGTTCAGTAGAGCACGTGTTGGAGGAGACACACGCGACGCAACACGCCACGGCTATTCATGCTGACCGGCCGGCGCCGTTGCGCGGTGTAGAATGGCGAACGCGACGCGACGTGTAACTAATGTATAATATGTGCCCTAAGCACGGCGCGCGCGTGATGCCGGAGCCCTGCCAATGCACGCCGCTGGACGCGCGTAGCAGGTAGCATCTTTCGGACGAGCCAAACACGCGGCAGCATGCCACACCTCGTCCGGATGAGTACTCGTACCGGTACGGTTTCACGGCGCGGCGCCGTGAACCCTATTGCGGCCATGCCAATGTGGGCTGGCTGGCCCACGCTCGGCACGCGCTACACTACCGGAGCGTTCATGACGCGCGCCGAGGAGACGCGGGCATAGGCAAGCATGTGCCGGACGAGAGGAACGCGAAGCGACATGCCGCGGCTATTCTCGATGACCGCTTGGGGCCGATGCACGGTGTGGGTGTGTGAACTGTAACGCGTCGCAACTACCCATAAGTCGTGCATATATGCCCCAAGCAAGGCGCGCGCCACGCCGGAGCCGTACCAATGCGCGCCACTGAGGGGCGCATATCGGGTAGCGTATATGGGACGAGCCAAACACGCTGCAACATGCCGCATCTCCTCCGGATGAGTACTTGTACGCGCTCCGCGGGGCGACGTGATAGGGTCATTACGCAAATAGCTCCGAAACCAGTATGATAAGCTACGGCACGCGGTTTACCGTGGGCCTCACATAGCGCGCAATGGGGGCGCACATGCGGGCTAGCATATGCCGGGCGAGGCAAACACGTGCATCATCACGCCGCCAATTGCCCGATGACCGCTTGGAGCCGTTCCGCGGGGTGGCCAATAGTATACCGTATTGCGCCCGAGCCTATATGTGTCACGGCACGGGCTACACCGCATCGTACGTACGAAATGCGCGCCGAGGAGACGCGCGTTAAGGAGCGCACGTGTTGGACGAGACACTCGCGACGCAACACGCCACGGCTGGTCATGCTGACGGCCCGGTGCCGTTGCGCGGTGTGGTAGTGTGAAATGTAACGTGTCACGATGTAGAATAGCGAACGCGACGCTACGCGTGATTGATGTATATATGCCCCAAGCACGGCGCGCGCGCGATGCTGGACCCGTACCAATGCGCGCCACTGAGGGGCGCATATCGGGTAGCATATATGGGACGAGCCAAACACGCTGCAACATGCCGCACCTTCTCCGGATGAGTACTTGTACGCGCTCCGCGGGGCGACGTGATAGGGTCATTACGCAAATAGCTCCGAAACCAGTCTGATAAACCGCGGCACGCTCTTTACCGTGGGCCTCACATAGCGCGCAATGGGGGCGCACATGCGGGCTAGCATATGCCGGGAGAGGCAAACACATTGCAACACGCCGCCGCACCCCGGATGACCGCTTGGAGCCGTTCCGTGGGGTGGCCGATAATATACCGTATCACGTACGTGCCTATATGTGCCCATGCACGGCACGGGCTACACCGCATCGTACGAGATGCGCGCCGAGGAGACGCGCGTTCAGGAGAGCACGTGTTGGAGGAGACACACGCGACGCAACACGCCACGCACGGCTGTTCATGCTGACCGGCCGGTGCCGTTGCGCGGTGTAGAATGGCGAACGCGACGCAACGCGTGACTGACGTATATATGCCCCAAGCACGGCGAACGCGCGATGCCGGAGTCGTACCAATGCACACTCTGAATGTATTTCAATGCACACATGTTGCCGCGTGATGTCGTACATACAACATGAATGTATTTGGCCCGGCGACGTTTAACCTCCCACATGGAGTACGCTGGTTGTGTCACGCTGTGAGACGATGATTAAACCCTGCAAAACCTAGCAACCCTTCAACCAATAACATGTAGACATAATGACTTGGGTACATGTCACCCGATGCGCTACCTGTCACCCTATGCGCACCGTCACCGCCCGATTGTCCCGCTCACATGTATGTCACCCCGCAGCATTGCTTTGTAACCATTCTTCCACCCTCCACAACATTCGTTTCCCGAGAACCTCTTAAGCTTGCCGAAACATGTTACCCTGCGCCCTCTCACACACCTTCTCCCCACATTTGGTGCTTCTACGGTGTTTCGATCGTCATACCGTGCCAAACTAGCAATTGAAATTGAAATTGATTACAACGTGCTAGCATGCTGCTACACACGGTCCAGACTGAGTTCTTCTTAGGGCATGCTATCTCTAACCATAGTAGGGAACACATATAGAGTAATTAAAGCTCAAGCTACCGGCCATCCTCTTTTGTTTCCAAACCCCGCCTCCTTCCATCACGTGATCAATAGCTGTGTTATTTCTTAATACCTACGGGCGGTCGCCACTACGAGCGACTACATCTATTTGGCAGTACGGGGATTACTAATACAGTACTCGCCCCGCCCAAAATGTTTTCATGTACATCGGTAATGCACAGGCACCGCGCAATCTCCGGTCGTGGTGCTGCGTCTTGGCTCCACCTGCCGCCATCGCTGAAAATATCCCGCAGGTCGCGGCGCTGATCGCCCCACCGGCTGTGGCGGTCCGCCGGCCTCGGCCGCGGTCCGTCGATGCTGCCTCCATCTCGCCCGCCTGAGCTCTTGCGGTAGGATCCCCTTGGGAGACTGGAGGGGAAAAGGCGGGCACCAACCCCCCCCCCCCCCCCATGTCCGCGTGTCGTCGCTCCGTGGTCCGCAGACCGGTCCGCCTGCTCGCCCGCGTGCCGCTTGTCTCCTCAACGCGCCTCGTTATTGTAGCCGCCCGTCCAGGTTCATACGGAGCTTGCTGCCAGTTGACCCCTCACGCTGCATGGTTGCGACTCCCTCAAGGTACTCCGGGTCATGTCTCTTGGCCCCTGGGTCGCTGCCATGCCAGGCCTCTCCACCCCCAAACGCCCGCCTTTAAGTGCCTTGTTTCCGTCTCCTCGCGCTCGCCGCCCTCGCCCATTCTCACGGGGCGGCTGAGGGTTTCTCGGGTGTTCCGAATCGGTCGGCCACAGGGCGCCGCCGAACGCTCCGCTGTACTAGGCCGGGATTCGAATGATTCACAGGTGGAACACATACGAGTGTGGTGTACGCCAGATCGTTCGCACGTCGGTCGCGGGTCGTACCGAGGTACGAGAACACGATTTCATTTCGAACAGCCCTCGCGAGTAAGGTGCCCCAGTCCGAGTCGTACATACCCACCTCCCCACCCGTAGGCGGATCTCGGAGAGGCCGACGCAAGGCCGAGGTCGCACAAGATTTAGTTTTAGCAGCCCCCCGTAAATAGGGTTGCTGCCCGGCGGCGCCAGCAGGCAGGCGCTACCGGGACTGCGAGTATTTTTCGAAAAGCCCCCCGTAGTAGGGCTCCCCGGTTGTCGCATGTTCGAAGAACCCACGACGGGTTGGGGTTACCGGCGCCCACCACGTGGAGGTGGGGGTGGTGCCGCCGGGCCTGCCGCACCCATTATGATCCTCCCCTCATGGTGGGCCGCTTCTTGGTGGCGAGCGTCGCAAACTAGCAGTTCCAACCGCTAAAGCTGCCTGTCATGGGGGTGGAATGTGGGGAGGTGAGTGAGCGGGCGCATGGTAACATGGTTCAGCACGCTAAAGAGGTTCTCATCCGGAAACACATGTTGTGCAGGGTGGAAGAATGGTTTCAAAGCTATGCTGCGAGGGTGACGTATATGTGAGCGGGACAATCGGGTGACGGTGCACATCGGGTGACATGTAGCGCAACGGGTGACATGTGCCCGGGTCATTATGTCTACATGTTACTGGTTAAAGGGTTATTAGGTTTTGTAAGGATTGGTCGTCCTCTCGTCACACTCGTTGTGATTAGTGCCGGTGGTTGTTTATTACGCAAGTTTTATCTTTTTTAGGCAGGTGTTACAATGCACGTGCGTGCTTCCTATCTATCGTACATCGGGTAGCCACTCTGGGTGCGCCTTGCGCCTCATGGACTCGACAACAACAGGGGAGAGCGTCGAACGCCACTTTGACATGCGTCCCAATCTCGAGCGGCATGGGGCGTGTCGCTTGGGGATCTGCGCGAAATGGCGAGAAATGGTGCAAGTGCCGCCGCCGTTTATCTCGCCGCCAACTAACCAGCGACGGCAACTGGTGTTAGCAGTCATATGCCACGCTGGCTGGTCGAGGGGACAAAAACCCAGCAGCATGTGCTTAGAATTCACTTAGAAAGCACGTTAGTCGCTACACGTGTGCTGTCCCCGTATTTCGATAGCGCATATTATATATATAGGTACTTCGTCTGCACTGCCACTACCGCGGTTTATGAAGGATCCTTACGTACGGATTCCCGTAGGGGGCGAACGGACTACGGGGTACTACAGGTAGTTCAGATCAATAAGCATTGCGACCAGAAGCAAAACAACGCAAAAACGACACCGACGAGATTCGAACTCGCGCGGGCGAACCCAATTGATTTCTAGTCAATCCCCTTAACCGCTCGGGCACAGTGTCGCAGAAGAGATACAGATAACTTATATTTATAAATATATATACACAAACATATCCCATGCCACAGAAAATGCGGTTCCTGAAAGAATGTACGAGTACCCGTACCAGTACAGGGTACTGGTTCAGTTCTATATACATTTTCGGAAACTGTAGGGTTTCCTTGGGAGGAACGACCTAGGAAACCCTGGTTTTCGCAGCGCCGTCAGGGTCAAGTGACGACCCTGCCGGCCCGGTACGCCAGTACCGGCCGGCGCCGGTCCGGCGGCGCCCTTTAGCCGAGTATAAAGGGCGGCCGCGGACCGGGGGCGCCTTCAGTTGTTGGAAGGCACCCGACTATATTGTCTCCCACCCACCCGCCCGGAGACAATTATTCGCTTGTGTAGTACGTTTCCGGATGCTGCTCGATTTAGATTAGGGATAGTCTGGTTAGTTGTGAAAGCACCCGAGGTGGGGAGTGAATATCATTTTGATATACGTCATCCCACAGGGATGTTATATATATTTATTACATCACGGCTTTCACAAAAGCGCACTACAACAGAACCAACAACAACTATGAAAGGTTGCCAGCAAAAGAGAGACATAAGCCTGAAACCAAGGTCGAGCAGGAGGACAAGGAGCCAAGAACCAAGAAGGAGCCAAGGGAACCACGAAGTCACTTAGCTGCCAGGAACTTAAGGAACCCCCGCCCCGGGGTAGGCTATCAGGCGCGGCGAGGACGCTTGCAGCCAATGACCCGGGTCATAGCAACACATGCCGACGAGCGACGCGATGCAGGCGCAGGAGCACCATCATGTGCCGCACGCGCGGCCGCGACCGCGCCAAGAACGCAACCACATGGGTGTTGCGTGTCCGATAAGCCCAGGGGCGGCAGCAATTAGTCGGGCTTTCCCAGCAGCATCTTAGCCGTAATGAGATGCCGAGAGCAGCATAGCGGAATGTACCGTCCTGATGAGCCACGTGATCGCTGGTGGCATGTAATTTACAAACACCGGCGGGGGCTCGGGACGCGCGGCGCCTTTCCGGACACCATCCGGTCTGGCGGCCCCGTACCAGTCGTGGATCTTTCGGTCCCAGCCGACCCCGTACATTTTGATGCAAAATCTACCCTGTCTAGCTGCGAAAACCATTGCTGATAATAATAAAAGGTTAAACTACTTCCATGAGCAGGCAGGTAGGCACTAGCCAAAGGACCAGTGTCGGTGAATTACATCGGCGCTGAGGCATGGCAAGACAACCAGGATGGGAGTGGAGGGTGGGTGTTGCGCAAGCAACAGCAAAAGGAATGGACTGTGCCGAGTCCGTGTCCCGTCTAAATAGCCAGTGTTGTTGAAGGGTCTAGAGCTGCTGCCACCAAGCAACCCTCCGGTGCCGGGGATGCCGGCGGCCGATATGTACGAATCGGCGCAGGAAGATTCCGGAAATTTCCGGAGCTTCGTGGCGCCGATTGCACACGGCCGACTAGGGCTGGCACCGCTATAGGATTGGGGCATCACTCCGTTGTCGTTTTCTAACCTCAGTTAATACTTAACAACGAGAAATCTTACTTGTATCCAGTGGATACGTATTCGATGACCTATTTCAAATCCGTGCCCGTAGTACAGTGCCGCCGTTGCTGTGCTACTGGAGGCGCTACCGCGGCTTGTCCAGAACGGCTTGTCCAGAAGCTGCAGTTGGACCTGGATACAAATAACGCTGTATCCACTGGATACGAGTAAGACGATGTCCCATAAAGAATATTATATATACGGTTACATGCATTAATTAATCTAGTGTACCAGTAGCTGTAGTTTTACCCCTAATGTAATCCTATCCTTTACTGTATGAGAAATCCTATCCTTTATGTGATACTACATGTGCTAGCTGCAACATTCAAGAAATCCGTCCAGAAATCCAGAGGGAAATCCATCTACGGGCCACCATCCAAATCCATCTACCAGAGGCGGGAACCGCCATGGCAGCCAACGACCGCTTGTAGCGGGTGGTGGATTTGCTAATATGGCCGTTTTGTAATTCACATGAGTACCGTCACCAAGCATCACTCCATATGAAGCCACAGCAGCCCTCAGACCACTGTCGCTCGGGCGTTACGCACTACGGTCGCTTGGCAACCTGGATACCGCTGCGCGGCCGTGTCGATTATTGCCGCTAGGTGGTTTCAGGACGTACCTGGTAATCTGCACGTAGTGCTAGAACTGGAAGGGCGGCCCGGGCTGGGCGAGCAGCTTGTGGGTAGCCAGGCGCCGAGCCACGACGCCCCGCCAAACTGTGCCCCGCCCTCGACAGCCTATCCTGGAATGCGGCCGCGTCGAAGTACCCCGCTGCCTTGTCTTCTTGTGGTCTACGTGTCCGTGCTTGGCGTGGCGCTGGGGCGGCCAGTGGAGCGAATGCTGGTCACAGGTAGGTTCGGACTCATGGTGTCGGCCTCGTGACCCATCACTTTCCCAGCAACGGAGCATGCACCCCACACAGTTCACGCACGGCTGAGCGTATCGGTGCGTCTCGAACAAGGTGGCGAGAGAGCGGCGGACGACTCCTACCCCTACGTGGTTGCCCTCCTCCAAGATGATAATAAGTACGGTGGCGCCAAGCGCAGCCCCGCCCCATCCCCTCCAACCCTTGTTCGCCGTCTGCAATTAATCAATGCCCACATCCCGCTAAAACCTACATTCCAACGGTACCTGCATAAATCCTGTATCCCGCGTTGCTTATAACGCGCTCTGGCCGCATGTTGGCCATCTGCGATTGCCAATCTACAGCGCGTTCAGGTGCGGCGGCACGCTGGTACACCCGAGCGTGGTGCTTACGGCAGCGCACTGCAAGCGGGCAGACCGCAACACAGTGCGCTACGGCTCTCACGACCTGAAGTGGCGCTCGGGGGTGCAGCACCGGCGGGTGGAGCGATGGGTGGTGCACCCAAGCTTTGACAGCGCGGACTACGACAATGATGTAGCTCTGCTGCTGCTCAGAGAGCCGTTTGATAATGTGCGATCCAGTCGCCTACATACCCCCATGTTGCTGCTACGCGCCAGGAGACTATTCATCTGCCAAGCCTTTGGGGGTGTGAATGGGAGGATTGGGAGTCAGTTGTCTGGAACACTGTCAGAGTGGGTGCAGTGCCATGATTTCTGCCCCCCCCCCCCCCCCCCCTCCCCGGTTCATCTCCCCTCTCCGCGTTTGACGCCGCAGGCCACATTGATACCGATAGCAAACGTCAGCACAGAGCAGCAGCTGCAAGGCCGCCACCTGACCGTGGTGGGCTGGGGCGAGACAGCCGACTTTTGGTCCTACCTGCTCACCGACCCCAACGCGCGCTACGACGACATCAAGACCAGCCGGCTGCGCTACGCGGCGCCGCTGGAGCTGGTGCCGCACGAGAACTGCGCATCACGGCACGCGGAGAACGGGCGCGTTGTGACGGCCAACATGATCTGCGCCCACGGCCATGGCCAGCGGGACGCATGCTCCGGTACGCCGCTCTCCTCGACCCCAAACCCAACCGCCCCTGCTATTATCTATTGGCATCCATCGCCGGCCCGATACTGAGCTTCCTGGGTACCCGGCGCTGCCTCCGCTGCGCCCAGGCGACTCCGGCGGACCTCTGTTAATGTCATCAGAGCATGGTTTGGGGCACGGCGCAGCGCAGGTGGGGGTGGTGTCGTGGGGCGAGGGCTGCGGCGACCCGGCCTACCCGGGCGTCTACACCTGGTTGCCGCCCTACGCCACTTGGATTGCGGCGGCAGTGGCCACAGCAGCACCCTCGTGACAGGCCATGTAACGAAGGACCGCCGTGAGGTGGCTGGGTACCAAACCGAGACTGGCGCATGCAAAGGGGGCGGATAGGCAGAGGGGGTTCCGTCGGGGAGAGCGAGCACCTGGGTAGCATATGGGTGCATTGCAGCAAGCTGCTACGCTTTCACCGCTCGAAAAGTGGCCAGGGACGTGGGCATTCCGCCAGCCAATGGCCTACCAGAAGCTTTTACTTCAATTCCGCAGAGACAAAATGCGTCTTGTTTTTTGCAAAGGAGGGTGGGGGCTCACGGGGCGGCGTGGTGGGTTGCGTCGTGGCATGTCAGAGCTCCTTGGCGGCGGTGGAAGTCTCGCTTTCTGCACGCCAGCTGGTCAGCGGGCGGGCCTGGAGCGCCGGCAGCGCGCGGCGGAAGACGAGCCCCAGGGCGACACCCAGCACCAGCAGGCTGTAGGAGAGCGGGAAGAAGCCGTCGCGCAGCGTGGTGCAGGCGCCGCCCGCGGCGACGCAAGGCGGCGGCGCCCTCGTGGCTAGCAGGGCAGGGCGCATCCAGCAGCTCGCCGCCGGGCGCCTGGCAGCCGCGCCGCGTGAGCGCGTCCATGGCCCAGAACATAGCCAGCTTGGGCAGCACGATGCCCATGTTGGCGACTGTGTTGAGCAGCGTCATGTAAGCGCCGCCCATGGCGGGGTCGGAGATGGCGTTGAAGAAGCTGCCGAGCGCAGTGAACATGAGCGTGGAGCTGAAGCTAGTGGTGAGGCCGATGGCGGCAAGCGCAGCGAAGAGGCCCGGGTGAGAGGCGGGGCTGGGGGATCCGCCCGACGGAAAGGCGGCCACAAGCGCAGTGGAGGCGGCGCCGCACGCGAGGCGCAGCCACATGCCCATCATCCAGGGCTCAAAGGGGCGGCCGCCCGAGGCCCAGCGGCCCGCCACCACCGCGCTGATCAGGCCGCAGGGGAAGTCGATCAGCACCAGCGCCGCCAGGCTCTCCTTGGACACGCCCTTCTCCAGCAGCTTGAGCGCGCTCGCGCCCTCCGCCGCCAGCACGCCCAGCCGCATCGTCAGCAGCACCGCGCCCAGCTGCTGCACGCTGCGTAGCTTCGCCACGCCCAGCAGCTGCCCGTACGCCGCGCGCAGGCCCGGCACCGACCCCGGTGCGGGCGGAGCCTCCGCCTTTCCCAGCGCCACGCCCAGCGTGACGACGCCAAAGAGGGCGCCCCAGACGCGAAGGTATGACCCCAGCTGCAACACGCCCGCCTCCTGCGGCGCGGCGCGCAGGTAGGCGTTGCAGAAGGAGGGGTCATTGAGGGCCAGGAAGACGGTGAAGGAGGTGAAGTACCCGATGTTCATGCCCACCGTTTGGCAGGTCGACGCGTAGCCGACGTTCTTGGCCTGCAGCAGGCTGATTGCCCAGCCATCCACCGCGATATCCTGCGTCGCCACCAGCAGCACCAGCACAAAGAACAGCGCGGTGATGTTTACCACATGCGCCTCCTGCCGCCATGGGGGGAGGGGGGAGCGAAAGCGAAAAGAAACCGAAATCAGCCTCGCCCACTGCTCCGCCACAGCCATAGCCACTGCCAGCCTCCACCCTGGCCCGCGCTTGTTCAGGCGAGGCGGTGGGCAGCGGGCAGCGCGCGCACCTCGACTTGGCGCTGCACCCAGTCCGCTGAGAGCACGAGGATGCCTGCGGTTGTGGCCTGGATGGGCACGATCCAGCTCTTGCGCTGCCCGTACGCGGCGCTGTACAGGCTGTCAACGATGGGGCTCCAGAAGAGCTTGAAGGAGTAGGGGTACGCAGCAATGGAGAAGATGCCTATTTGAGTGTATGACGCGCGCTCCTGCAGCAGGTACGGCCTGATGTCCGAGTTGGTGGCGGTGGTGGTGGTGGTGGTGGGGACGGGGAGGGAGGGCCAGGGGGCGCTGAGCTGTCCCGGGGGCGCCGTTCTGCAAGCCGCGCAGGTAAAGTGTGGGAAAGGGAAAGGGCGGCCAGGGGGGGGGGGGGGGGGGGGCTTACATGCTGCCCATAGTGAGGCCCAGCGGCACGCCCTGGATCATGTACAGCACCACCAGAAGCACCAGGTTCCAGCCCTCTTCCCGCCAAACGCCGCCGCTCTGCACGAGCGGCAAAGCTCCCAGCTGCGTTACAAAGGCGGCGAGAATGGGAGCCGGAAGCACCTCCGCACACTCTCTTCCCCGGTGGACCAGACACCATAAGGCAGAGGAACCCCCCCCCCCCCCCCCCCCCCCCCCCCCCCCGCGGCCACTCGCGACC